>CAUYPK010157014.1:0-59217 GCA_963574355.1 Loris lydekkerianus
AATATATTATTATAAAGGGGAAATTACAAACATATTTCACTTATAAATGAGGATGCAATGTCCCAAACAACATACTAACAAGCTGAATTAAAAATTAATGGTTAAGTAATATATTTTGGTCAAAATTAATTCCAATTTATTCAAGAATTAGTCACTATTTTCTTTTCTTATCTTTTGTTGTCTTTTTTCTTCTTTTCCTTTCCCATTGTTACCTGTCAATAATAACAAGGTATTAATAGTCAAAGGGACATATTAGCTGTAAAGACAGAGGTTCGCTGGGTAAGTGGGCATAGACTAGCTGGTGTGGGGAAACAGGAGGGGTATTTATGGGTAGCACTTACCAAAGAGTGATGAACTTGTCTGGAGGGAAGTTGGCTAAAACTGGCATTATTGAGAGGTTTACCTTAAGTCATAGATATAAACAGTATTTTTATTATAACTTGGGTCTTTAAAGCATACATTTAAAAAAGAGAATAAAATAGCTGTTTGAAATTAAAAAATCAGCATGAATTTGATGATAATTGATTTTTTTTTTATAAGTACGTTTATCAAAAGTTGGAGTTTTTAAAAGCAAAACCCATCCGGCAATTCCATCTCTTATATATCCAAAAGAATTGAGAGCAGGGATTCAGATATTCCTAGGCTAGGTTTTATTGCAGCATTATTCATAATGTTGCAATAACAGTTAAATGGCTAAATAAAATGTGGAATATCTGTGCAATGTGTATTATTATTCAGCATTAAAAAGGAATGAAATTCTGACACGTGCTGTAGTGTGCTCTAGCCTTGAAGGCATACGTGGAGTGAAATAAGGCAGACAGAAAGGGACAGATGGGGTACGTTGCCACGTATATGAGGTACGTGGAGCAGTCAAATTCTTAGAAAATATGACAGAAAGCTGTTTGCTGGGACCTGGAGGAAGAGGGCTTGGGGAGTTACTGTTTAATGGATAAAGAGTTTCAGTTTGGGAAGATAAAAAAGTTCTAGAGATGGATGGTGGTGATGGTTTCACAACAACATAAACATTTTTAATGCCACTGACCTGTACACTTGAAAATGTCTGAAGCTGTAGATTTTATGTTATATTATGTATATGTTGCTTTACCAAAGTAAAAAAACAAAACCTACTAAAATGGCATTATGTAGTAATAAAATGCTTCCAGTTATTTAGAGAAGAAACTAATTAGAAAAATATAAGGGTTAGCTAATTATTCATATTCATAAATATTCAGGAGTTATTATTAAACTAAATGTAGGGAAAATATAATTTCCTTATATTATACAAGATCTGGAGAATGATTTGCCCATGTGTTAAAAATATTTTCCTATAGTACTTGACATAATTCTTGGACCATGGAAGAAGCTCAATAAATATTGATTGATTAATATTTGTTTATTCAAGAAATTATGGTCATAGCTTCATATGCAAAATAATCAGCTTCAATGTAACTCTTCAAGTCTACTTACATGCTCTGTGAACAGATAGAAAACGTAGTATTTAAAACGCAGACGGGCGAGGCCCAGTGGCTCACCCCTGTGATCCCAGCACCCTGGGAGTCCTTGACGAGGGTGGGAGGCTTGAGGTCAGGAGACCAGCCTGGGCAGGAGCCAGAACCTATTTCTACAGAAAAATTAGCCAGGTGCGGTGGTGCTCACTGACAGCCTCAGATACTCAGGGGCAGGAGGAGAACACAAGCCCAGGGTTTGAGGCTGCAGTGAGCTACGATGACGCCACTGCACTCTACCCAGAGCAGCAGAGCAAGCAAGACCCTGTCTCAGAAAAAGAAAGAAAATTCAGGCAATCCAAAGGAAGTGTCCTGTGCAATACACTAGATTGTAGGAATTAATGTAGCTTAGCTATTATAAAATAGGTCATGAATTTTTGTTGTTGATATAAAAACAATGAACATTATCTGAAAAATGGGCAATTATTTTGGCTGAAAGATTGCCTTCAGGATTGACGTGCTATCATCCCCATGTGATAAATGTGCAAAGAAGTTTAGAGCGGTCACAGCAGGACTTGTGACCTTAGTGCTTACTTTATAATGACAGTAGCTTTAAGTCTCTCATTCTTCTGAGGATGAGTTGACTATTACTCTGGGCATAGACCTGAGTGATAAGGTGAGAGCCCTAACTGGACAGAGCTGCACCAGGTGGGTGTTTGTGCCTGGTGAAGTGATGCCTCTCTCCTCATCCCATGCATATGGGGTCAATTTTATGCTCTCCCATGAATATTCATTTTATTTTTCTGGGCAGTACTAGTTTCTAGGTAGCAGAAACTGAATATCACCTGAATAAGAAGCTACAGTTTTATTTTTCTGAGCAATTATACTTCCCCACATCGTTTTCTTGAATTATACTTGCTCCTTAGGAAAAAATTAGCAAATACTTAAAAAAGCATTAAAAAGGCAATATTTTTTAAATTACCTATTATTTTACCACCCTGATCCCATTTGTTTGTGTGTCTGTTCTGTCGTGTTCAAACCCACTGCACACACACACACAGATCCAAAACCACCAGAAAGAAAATTCAGATAACCGAGCAGTGTTTTCCACTGAGCCTTAAATAGTTTTCTGATGTCTCCAGCTGCATTCTGAGTAGATGCAGCACATTTTATTTTATGCTGGTCCCACCCCTCTGTTATTGCGATTTGATACATGTTTTTTTCTGTTATAAATGATGCCATGATGAAAATACTTTTAATCTTTTGCTTGTCTCTGTTTCCTTAAAATAAATTCATAGAAGTAAAATTAAGTCAAAGCATATTACTATTTTAAAAAGCATTTAATGCATACATGCCGAATCGTCCTTCAGAAAGGCTATGTGATGGCCTGTATTTCTGTGTTGGTCCATGGGAGAGCACCCATTTTCCACCTCCAAATTACTATTTTTAACTGCCAGTTTGAGAAGTGAAAAATAGTTATTCATTCTGATTTGCATTGGTGTTAGAGCATTTTTATATTATAGTTGGGCTATTTCTACATGGCAGGATTGCTCCATTGCTGTGTTCTTGTCCTTTGAATTTGTAAGATTCGTGTAAATATTAAAGATATTAACTCAATTGTATGTTGTTTCTTCAACAACTACTTTTTCTTCAGAGGGTTTTTCTGTTTGCAATCTTTTGCCAAGTGTTACTAAGGGGGAAAAAAAATAAAATACATTTAAAAAACTTCTTTGGATAGCTAACTTAACGTTATTTGGGGTTTGTCTAGATATTCTAGAGTAAATTCCCTCTTGCCCCAATCCAGACAAACGTACCCTGTCAATCAATTAGCTGTAAAGCATTCACTCTTACAAACAGCAGCCCTCAACTTTTGGGGGGAGTTGGAAGGCTGGGTTTGACATAAGTCTGCAAGTAATTGATTTATGATGGTCTCTGTGAAGTCAGAGGTCTTTGCTAATGATAATCTGTGTCTGCACCCCCTCAGCTCATCAGGCACTGGATTCTCATAAGGAGGCCCAACCTGGACCCTCCAATGCACAGCTTGCAGTAGGGTTAGCTTTCCTATGAGAATCTAACGTCACCGCTGGTCTGACAGGAGGCGGAGCTCAGGGGGGATGTGGGGCAGCCATGAGCAGCAGCTGTAGAGACGGACGAAGCTGGCTTGCTGGCCTGACACTACCCTCCTGCTGCGAGGCCTGGTTCCTAACAGGCCACAGACCCAAAGGCCACTACCAGTCTGTGGCCCTGGGGATGGGACTGTAGTTATAAGAGATGACCAGGTGACCTCAGACTGCCTTTTTCTAGAACATGCTAGGAGCTTTGTGAAGGAAGGTCCAGTGGTCACATTTCAGTCTGGATGTGCTCCATTACTCGCAGATGGTTCTAACACAACACACAGGCCAGTTTTACTGGGCAATATGCAAATGTTGCAGGAAGCAGGACCCGTCCCCACAGGGAGATCACGGTGAATTGAGTAGAAGGAGAGTTGTGCTTCTCCCCGCAGAGGGTTTGAGCAGCTCTCTGATCCTTTTTCCCATGAGTGGAGATTAGAGCCATTGATCGTCTGGGGTTGTAATTGATAAACATGGCATTTGTGGGACGTGGGAAATTCACTTCAGACAGAGGAAAGTTCACGTTAATCTGTGGGTTTGTGTACAGGTTGGACGGATGGGCTAGGAAGTGGCAAAAGTAATCTAAAACCATAATGTGCAGCAAATGTTGAAGGTAAATGCCATCTTTATCGTCATAAATTGCTTCCCAGTCCAATAGTGATAAAACGATAGAGGAAGTTACTTTTAAAACAAACATTTACCAAGTTCCAGGAAGTGAATCTGCCTGTATAGAAGCACTTAGCAATTACACAGGCCTTTTCTTCTTTATTTACCAAGCAATCCCCTATTACGGTCTGTTTATACATAATACCAGGTAACCCTTCACCCTTTGGGCACTGTGAAGATTTGGAATGGGGGCAGTGTTCTATCAGGAAAGGATGGTGACGGATTGAGTATTCGTAAATTGAAATCTATTCGCCATATGTTACTGGTGCTCCCTATTTAAAGGAACCCCACAAATTATAATTTCATCCAGTGAGAATTTGTAACACGTAATTACCATTGGTTTTCTTCCATGTCAGAATACAGCCCACAATTTTTGAGGCTCATGGTAGTTTCTCAGACTAATGGTTTCTTTATGAGCAGGAAAGGTGCTTTCCGTTGTCGTCATGGAAAAAAAAGATGACACAAACAGTCTCAAGTCACACACAAGCATATTCAGAGTGCCGCCAAGGGCATTCCATCGCTAATCGAGTAATATTAAATGTTTTGTTCCTGTGCAGATTCTCCCCTTTGGCAGCATCCTGGTTGGTTAGGAGACTTGGTCCTCAGAGGAACAGAATATTCTACACTAAAATAATGGCGTAGTCCTACTTTTTGCTTTCTTGGTTTAAAATTATGTAAGATACTTTCTCTGAATGTGTGAATGTTTTTATAGAACACTTAAGATTCTTTGCATTTGAAATTCCTAGAAGTAGATGCGTATTTAAATATTCATATAAATTCCGTCCAAAGTGTCTAGGCCTTTTCATTTCTAATGTGTAAGTCAAAAAACTTCTTATAAGTAATCTTTGGAACTATTGGGTATGATTTAACTCAAACAATTTGTGAAGTTCAGTGTTTAAAGTATATTGCGTATAGTAAGTTTTGGTGTATTTCAAAGCGTGGATAGCGGTAATGTAGAAATAACTTTTCTCATTTAAAAAACCAAACCATGCAAACAGACCAGTAAAAGATTTTAAAAGAATTTTGAAAATATTAAATGCTTTTAAGTAATTATAGCAACACTTTTATTCAAGATTTACATACATCATTAATCAAATTTGTAAAGTGAATAAAATAAGACAAGGTTATGTTTACATTTAGAGTACAAAGCTTTTGAATTCATAAATATATGGAATATATATGGACTATTTTGTGTTATATTTATCAGAGTATTTCTGGTTTAATCCATTAAGTATATACATCTTTCTCTCTCTCTCTCTCTTTAAATTCTTTGACCATATTCAAATCTCTAATCTCTTTACTGGGGAATGTTAAATAAAACGTATTATTTAATACTTTCAAACTTACAGTATACTTAAAGTATTTTATTTATCTTTGGTCAGTTACCCCCTGAGACTCTGTTGGTAAAGGTAACAGAAATAGTAGTTATTTAAACATGAATCAGTTACTGGTTGTGTTCCACTTCCCTTTCATTTGGGGCCAGCCTAATTCAGAGCTGACCATGGTGACCAGCCCCTCAGGGGTGCCAGAGGAAGCAAGGCTGGG
Organism: Loris lydekkerianus; assembly: GCA_963574355.1. Taxonomy (NCBI): domain Eukaryota; kingdom Metazoa; phylum Chordata; class Mammalia; order Primates; family Lorisidae; genus Loris; species Loris lydekkerianus. Next base: position 5,768 of record CAUYPK010157014.1, read on the forward strand.
AATGCTCCCACCTTGAAGTGGAGGCAGGATTTGGGCAGGTGGTGAATTGTTTTCCCGGAAGGCACTGGCAGAAGTTGCTTTGTACTGATTTATGCATTTTTGACCAACTGAAGGTATAAATTCTTAAATCTGGTGACAAACACGGCATTCCAAGCATTTTATAAGAAGCGATTAGGTGAGAGAAATTTTTCTTTCCTACTTTATCATTAGAAGATATTAGTATGATTGAATGTATGGGTTCTTCCTTACCTGTGTTATTTTCAATATAGACTTTAAAGAAAGATTTCATTTTTGTAGAAAACTGAAGATATTTCGATTCAATATGAAATTTCGTGATGTTCACATTGATATCAATGCTACCACCAACAAATTATTGTGTGTATAGTTAAATGAAGCTCATAAGTGTAAACACACGCACGTACTGAATGTGCCAAATGCGACTGTGAAGATTGTGATGGGAATGTTTGTGTTTGATGACTGTGTACTTCAAAATTGGGCATCCTCCTTCCTGAGGTTCACAAGGTCTGTTTGCATTGTGCTGTTTACTGAGGTTATTTTGGGTGTCCTTACACTTAAACAAGTGTGTGTTGGCTGCTCCAAAGAAAGACAACGGGAAAGTGGGTAGAAGGGACGTGAGTTATCCTGCTCTGATTCCTCGTTATGCTGCTGCCTTTCTGTGCAAATCCTCAGATAAAACTGAAACATTATGATTAAGATTTTTGAGGGAATCGAGTGAAATAAGAAGAAAAGTTTTAAGCTGCTGTTTAACCCCCATAGTGGTGATGCACCGTTTTCTGAGTTCCACTAACAGTTTAAAAGCATTTGTCAGAGCAACTCTTCCTGCCTTCATTTGCGTGAGCAGATCGCTGGTAGGGTCGTTAGTGTCTATTTTGTATCAGGCTTCCTGGCTAATTTCCTTGTTTATTAACGAAATGGTTTTCTTTAATGGCTCCCCTTTTGACAAATGAAGAGATCTTAGCTACTCGAAGAGAGATAACCAAAATTAAAAACTCGCAGTGAAGGGGTGAGAACCATCTGTCTACGCGCTGCTGTCATGGTCTTGGTGTGAAAGGAAATCTGGTGATTGAGTTTGACTCTTGACCCAAAGTCACAAAAATATGCATAATTTGGTCTTTATCTATAAAACAAATAGCAGCAGTCTCCATTCATGGCAGCAATTCAAATTCCTTTGTGTTGGGTGTGGAAAAGAGACTCTTTTCCAAGCTTATCATCAGAGAGGTTAGTGAATTTTTTCCCAAAATATTTTAGAATCTCCATTTTGCCAGAAGCATTTTGTTGGAGTTCATAGTTTATTAACCATGAGTTATTGTCTGTAGTTTATACTTGAAAATTTATAGGCCTGCAATATTTTGTTTAAAGAAGAAATGTCTTCTTATCAAATGATGAAATGAATCTAAATACCCATTGGCATCAGCAATAATCCCCACGATCCCATGATAGATTTCGGGTTAGGGCACTTGGAGGGGACAATAGACATGTAACTTTTTTTTTTTTTTTTTTTTGAGACAGAGTCTTACTATGTCACCCTAAGTAGAGTGCTGTGTCATCACAGCTCACAGCAACCTCAAACTCTTGGGCTTATGTCTCAGCCTCCCAAGTAACTGGGACTACAGGCAACTGCCACAACGCCCAGCTATTTTTGTTGTTGTAGTTGTCATTGTTGTGTAGCTGGCCTGGGCCGGGTTTGAACCCGCCAGCCTCAGTATACGTGGCTGGCACCCTACCCACTGAGCTGTGGGTGCTGCCACTACACATGTAATTTATGTGAGGCGCTGGTTTCAGATTTCTTACCAACCAGCTGGGATTGATCCTAGTCAGTGAGGACAATGCGCGTGGAGCTGGAGCTTCCATAACTATCAGTCTGTGGAGTCCCGGAGCCTTCCTGAAGTCAGCCTCCCAGGGTCCCCCTCATCCATGGGAGGAACCAGGTGTGCTGGTGAATAGTCCAAGGCGCTCAATGACACATCTGTGCCTCTCCAATCAGTGACTCTGACCTGGTACCAAAATGTTTATTTGTCCACCAGATGTCATCCCAGAGTTTGGGCAGTGAGATTGGGTATTTGAAGTTCCAAATAGTAGAAACCTTACCTTTTCAGTAAGGCAAGAAAAATTCAACCAACTAGTGCATAAGTCGAGTAGGAGTCATTTTTGCTCTTGCAATGTTAACCAACTTGGTTAAACTTTTTGTTATACTTCTGTTCTCTGTTTGTTTTCATTTATTAAGCACCACTGTCAGTCAAATAAGACTAGAGAAAACTGTGAAGGAAAAGCCATTTCATTTCATTCTTGCACTTTCCCCTCCTTATTTTCTGTCTTTTGCCCGTCACATTCAGGACCTCGCCCCTCTAGGGAGCTGTAAGCTTCCTACTTTAAACTCACTCACCTGCTGCCTGTGTAACTAGGAGCAAGTCACTTCTCTGGGCCTTCTCTCCTTATCTGCTACGTGGCAAGTGGCATGGATGTCACACACGTTGTAAAGTTGTGCGTTAAGGTGCGTCAAGCACTTAGGACCTGGTTGTACAAAGTGCTCAGTGACCGGTTTTCTAATAATTGCTAACAGAACCGACACAATGAAAACTGGTAGGGAACCACACACTTCATTGTCAGGTTGCAAGGCATTAAAGAAGACAGAGTTGTGAATTCTTTTGAATGTGCAACAACAGGAGGGTTGGTATTTTGCTGCTTCTATGGGAATAGACTTGAAGGAAATCACATGGTACCCCATGAATATACAGTTATGATTTAATAAAAATTAAATTTAAAAAAGATGCAAAAGGATTGTGGAGTCATTCTCCAGAAGATGACTAGATAAGAGAGATGTTCTGAGACTCCCAGGAGTGATAATGTCTCTTATTTTTATTGAAAAAAATTGTTTATATTATATTTACATTATATATTATTTTATATCCTTTCTTTCTTAATAGCCACGGTGCTTTTTAAATTCAATGTGAATGTTCTAAATCATAGGGCTGTTATTAAATATTATAAATTAATTTTTGACATGGCGAATGTATTTCCTTTTGATGCATCATATTTTCAAAAATTTAGAATATCACCTCACCCATTTACTTTCAGACGACCTTATGCAAAATCATTCTGAAGGACGTTTTATTTCCTAGTATGTATTTTCAGCAGGTGGCTGATGGCTTTTGACCTGCTATAGCAAGATACAAAACTGAATGTCAAACAGTATTTTTTTAAAAGCCACATTTTCATTTTGCATAATGAACACAGTAATATTATTTTGAGATTGCCTTGAATATTTTTCCAAATGGTTGTTGATAGAGATGTGTCACTTTGGTAGGAGAAGGAAGAGAAAATTGCAGAGTACAGCATTTAGGTTTTAAGAATATTTAAATATAATGGGTGGGGCCACATCTATGGTGCATCTTAGAATGGGTACAGTCGATTGCACTAGTGTATACAGCTATGATTTAACAATAAAAAAAAAAAAGAATATTTAAATATTCTTTTATTTAATGGCTCAAGGAATAAGGCCCTGGCCCCATAAACCAGGAGTGATGGGTTCAAACCTTGCCCCGGCCAAAAACTGAAAAAAAAAAAAAAAAAAAAAAGAATATTTAAATATATTCATAATGCCAGATATAAATGTTTTGTTAAGTTATATTAGATCTAATATATTTACATGTTAAAAGCCACGTGAATTACATCGGATCAGACTTTCAACTTTCCAATATATTTAGACCATTTTCACCAAAAATCACATATTTTAATTCACCCACTTTTCACTTTAATAATTTCTATTTTCTCTTGAAATTCATATATTTTCATTCATGGCCTATCTTCGTACATTCTATCTTTGTGAATTATACATAGTAAAACATAGTTCTCAATTTTTTTGTGAAAATAGACCATGACCTGTATTATATATAATGACAGAGATTGCTCCAGGATTAATGATGTTAGGTCGTTGCAAGTGTTAATTTTAAATTAAGAATTGGCATACATTTTTATAAAACATAGTCTTTGCAGTTATGTGCCACATTGTGTAACACCTGGATTTAGACTTAGTTAATTTTTTTGAGGTGAAGATGTGCGTGCAGCTTGGTTAATGACTAACGGACCTGGGGAGTGGGTGCTGTGAGGCTTCTATCTCTTGGCCTCTGTACGATCGAGCTGCCATCTTGCCACAGAACTCTGTGACACGTAAGGAATATTGTGTGTGAGCTTTGCATTTAAGGCATGACTTCTAAGGCTGAGTCCTCATTTTGTTTATTCCCTTAGGTAATTACTAGTTTTCAGCATGCAAAGGAAATACATTATTGGATTTTTTTTAATGGTTAAACTTGCATAGTAGATGTCCTGTCTTTAAATTTAGGCACTAGAAATTCTCCTATATCAAAGTAGCTTGTGATTCTCATTTGTGGCTAGAGAGTTAATCATCTTTTCAATAATGCTTTGAAGTTAGCTTTGCTGCTGCTTTTTTTTTTTTCTTTACTCAGCATGGGTTCATGAATAAAAGTAACCCGTCTGAGAGGCGTAGCATGTTATTGCTCTTGCCCACGGCTCTTGCTAATAAAAATTCTAATTCTGGTTAGTTTGCTGGAATCATATTCGTGTGCTTTAAGAAATACCTTATCCCTGTTTTGGAGCCTCCCACAGAAAATAGATGGGAAGGAAAGCATGGTGGGGGCAGTAGGTAATTCAGAGTCAAGTGTATTTTAGCTTTCCTTTGTATTTTGTGTTTGGTCTATAACCTGTATGACTTTTCACTTCTGATAGCCTCAGAATCCTTGTAATTAAAATGCATATTCTTTAACATGGAATTCCTGAAAATTCCTATTCGTTAGTTAAAGTGTACGAACCTGCTGTTGTGTGGATGAAATAAGAATAACAAGAATGGCAGTAACTTAATGAGAGAGAAAGTTGAAAAGCAGGTAGATGAGAAGCTGTCAGCTGAAGAACAGGGCAGGTGACATAACCATTGCCAAAATAATTTGGAATTCTGATGGTTACTGAGATTATGTCAGTTTGCTTAGGGGATCACTTAATCACTTAAATCAGATAGGGGCTGGCACATGTTCAGAAATGAGATGTTTCAAATTAATGATGAAGTGGAAAAGGGTTTTGCCTGGTTGCTCGCTTCAAAATGTGACGTGTGAACTCAGAAACCAGAGAATGTGCCAGAATTAGAGCAGTGATTATACAGGAAACTCCGCACTGGAGCAGACAGACCAGGCTCAGCTAGAAAGACCCGTCAGCTGTAGTTGGGAGACTCAAAGGGCCGTGTCTGTGCAGGTTTCACGCACGTGTCACAGTGAGGACTGGGAGCACCATGGCCAGAGTTAGATGCACCCAAGTTTGCATCTATTTTAATCATGTGAAGGCTGGTCACTCTGGGCAAATAAATTATTGTGTTTTTAGTCTCAGATTTAACTATAAAGTAGGTATAACTGACTTGTACTATCATGGTGAGAAATAAGCACCAAAATTCAAGTGACAGTGAATGAAAGTTGCCAGTTCCAGCACCTTGAAAATCCTCATCATCTGTGGATTTCATGTGTAATAGAACCCAAGTTACACAGACTCAAAGTTGGCCTCAGAATTCTTCTCAAAACAAAACGCCAGGAAGTCCTACTATTTCTCCGAAGCTGGCACTGAATGTGAAACATATTTGCTTTCCCTGAGCTAATCCAACCACCCTCATTTTTTCTCTTCTGTTTTGCTGACAGCCTCCCTAATGTAAATACCAGTCCAGTTACTTGGATAGGTGGGAACGGAGAAATCGGTTCTTCCTAATCACAATGTTCAGCTGTGTTGGCTGCTTTACAGAGGTTTGTGTTACGCTGATGAGTCAGAATTTCATTCCAGTCTCACTCTCTACTCCAGGGACCACTCGGGGGCTCACTTGTGGATGATGTGGTTCCTCTCTGTCCCAGAGGTGTCTAAACACCCTGCCCCCCACGTGCTGTGCTGGGCCGCGGGGCTTCTTCCCGCAGCATTCTACGCTCATTCCCACCTAGAGACCTTTGTTCTCACTGATTCTATGCCTGAAAGGCCCGTCCTTGCATTTTATGCACCTTGCTCTTTCTCCTTAGTCAAATGTCATTTCCTCTGAGATGGAGGTTTCTCCCTGACAACTGTATCTAAATCATGCCCCCATCCAGGCTGTCTCTTATCTCTTTATCCTGTGATATGATTCTTCAGAGCCCTTTTCTCTATATATAAAATCGCAATGTATTTCTTTAATTGTTCACTGTCTTATCTCCCATGCCAAAATGTAAGTTCTCTGAGAGCAGCGGCCTTGGATAACTTGTTTAATGCTGTCTTCCCAGCACCAGAAACGGTGCCTGGCTCACAGAACTGTACTCAACAACCTTTAGAGGTGTGATTTCTTTCCTTCATTCATAGATGATGAAAGGAAGGCCCAGAGGAGGTTAAGTAGGTGTCCCTAGATCACTGAGATTGGAAGGCCCAGAGCTGGGATTTAGATCCAATCCTGTTCTCTTAAAAAAAAACAAAAAAAACAAAAATGGAGCCACTGTCTCTTCATCCACATGGGAAGGTGAGGGATCCTAATGGGGGCCGCTGGCTCAGCCCCGGCTGGCAGCCACGGTTTGCGCAGTGTTGTCAGACAGGAGCTAGTCCTGATCACTCTGTGCTCTGGTATCCTTGGCTTATCCTTCTTCCCTTTTCCTTTTCTGTGCCTAAGACACGCATGATTAATATTTTACAAGAATGCATTAAATCCCTTACTGCTTGGGAAAAACAATGAAATTCCCAAAGGGCTAGAATCCATAGTTTTGAACGCAGATGGAATTTTCCACCTGGCTCGGTTTCTTCCTTTTTTGTAGAGCTGCTCTTTTCTGAGCATTTCTTACCCAACAATGGTGATGGTTAAAGCTTTCTTTCTGGGACTTGGTGTCAAAAGCACAGACGTTGCTTTGGTTTTAACACAATGATTCAGTTCTTGGCCCTTTTGGACTGGAAGGTTCCACTCTACAACCTCTCTCCTCCCATGTACTATTGAAACTGAGCTATGTATAGTGTGTAGAATAAAATAGCGTTTCTTATAACTTCTATAATTAAAACTTACGGATTATGTTTCAGTGGAAAAGAGAAAAAGAGAGAAAAACCAGAGAGGTGGATTGCAATAGGATAATCTACTACATAGTAAGTCACACTCAGCTGATTCAAAAGGAGGACTTCCTGGTGCTTTCTCCTGGAGGATGTGTGGTGTGTGTGGCTGTACGTGACCTTTTCGAAGCTCTTGACACCATTTGGGAATCTTGGCATTGTGGAACTAACTGCTTGATTAACTGAAGTCTAAACACCATCCTGCCTGACTGCCCTTTGCAAGACCCTGGTACAAAAGCCCCTGCTTCTCTCAGAGGCGAGATGACCTGCGTCCAGCTGCGGGGCTTCTGGCTTGAGATGACCTACGTCCAGCTACGGGGCTTCTGGCTCTGTCGTCCGGGGTGAGCATCCTCCACATCCCCTCTTACGTTTCTTTTTATTTCACCAAAACAGTCCCTGTGGTTGGACTCACACAAATGCCCCACATTTCCCTCCAAGTCCTGTATTTGTATCCTGGGGAAAAGGTATTTTAAACTCCACTAATTGAGAGACTAAAATGGGAACTTATCTTAAACTAGCTTCTTTAGAAACAGCATATTAGCACTTAATCCAGTGCTTCCTCTGGGAATTACAATCAAAATTAAAATGATGACATGTGGAAGTAAGTTTTTGGTATTAGAGTAAACTGTCATCTATAATTCTTTTGACATTTAGATTTGAAACATTGAAGGCTTTTTCATTTGTGTCTAGTTTTGGGAAAACATCAAAGTTAATTGACCCTTGGTGAGTTCACAGCTGGCGTAAGGATGTAGTTCTAGACCTTTAAATTGAAAGCAAAATTAAAATGCTTTATGGATAAGACTTCGAGTAACTCCAGCCTTTTATGTGGACTGAGGGAGGTACCCATACACTCGGCACTCTGTCTGCTGGGTTTGGCTGCAGAGAAGGGCAGATTTATGTGGGAGAAAGGAAATAATTGCTATAAAACATTTTCATGGCACTTAGCACATTGGGTGGAGGAGACCAATACCCTCATTTTAAGCATAAAATAACTGAGGTCCCACTTAATGACTCGAACTTGAAAGCCTTCTTCGGCCGATTTCCACTTCTCTGTCACCCAGTCACAACACTGTTCCTGCTCTTCGCTGGAGCACAGCAGGGTTCCAGGACACAGATGGGAAGCCTCTGGGAGGCTTCCAGCTCTCTGTGGTTTTGTTATTTATAATTCCAATAGCTAAGTTTGCGGAGTGCCTGCCATGTGCAGTAAGCCTGCCCCACCTTCTCTTCACAACTACAATATGAGCTAGTGCCATTGTTCTTCTCTTTTTTGAAAGAGGAAGTAATATTTAGGAAAGGCAAGGACTTGCCCAGAGTAACTGAATGAGAGACAAGTTTTTGTTTTATTTTGTTTTTCCTTTTTGGATGGTAGGGTGGTAGGTAGATGGAAAGGAGAGAAATGGGCATCAGGGATATTTCTCTGAAGCCTCGTAAGTTGCCCTGCGAATGTTGGGGTGCAGTGAGAGCCAAAGGTCATGAGTAAGGAAGGAAAATTAAGCCCATTCCTGCCTTGATTCTCTGGAAACAGTAGATTCAGGGCATGAACCAGAGGCGCCTCCTGTCCGGCTGCACGACGTCCAGGAAAGGAGCTGCTGGGAAGCCGGAGACTGTGATCAAGAGCAACCACAGCACCATCGGAGCCTCTGTTTATTGTTTTCATTTCTACAATTAAAATTCTGGTTTCTACCTTAGCTTCCCACACTGTGGTATTTAAAAGATGAATTGAGAGAATTTAATCTTAAGCAGCTTGGAAAATGAACACAATTAGGATGCTATAAATGTTGTGTTTAGTTATTGGGTTAGAACTTACTGAGTTAACGGCAAATGGAAGACACGGTGCCACACACAGAATAAGAGGTGGGCACAGACTTTGTCTCTGCCTTCCAGAAGATAAAAGATGCAGTAAAATAAGACACTTGTGCATGATAATAACTATGCAATAGAATGTCTTAAGTGTCGGCATCAGGAAGAAACCACAGAAGCTCTGTGGATGAGCTGTATTCTGACGGGTCGTGAAGGGAAGTCAAGCAGAACTGTGTGGGTTGCGTAGGGGATACCGGGGGGTGTGGAATTCCAGGAGGAGCTGACAGAACAGCTAAGGTCGAGAGGAGGACAGGAAGGGGTCCCAACAGTGCCCCACACTGTCGACTTGGCTGTCACTCAAGGTGCTGGGAGGTGGGGCCGGTGAAGATGTGTAGTCTGCCCTTGATCCAGCAGCCCCCAAGAGCAGACTCTTAGGGTTTAGGCCAAGGTGATGTTTCATGAAGACTCGTGGAGGACAAAGTGAGGCACAGCTGATGACAGGGCTGAGACACTGAAGTCAGGGAGACCTGTTAGGAGGCCAGAGCAGCGAGAGATGAGAGACAAAGACCGGAGGCTCCAGGGCCCTGTTCAGAGGCGTCTGGCAGCCCATGGACATCAGAGTGATGGGGACTCACAGCCCCTCTGCCATTGGAAGTTCTTCTGATACTTTTTCATTCAATCAGTATGAATTTGTTTGAATTAACAAATTGAAACCCGAATGTCCATCACAAAGCCCCAGATGCCACGGTAATATTTTAGTCCTTGTAACATGCGTAAGTGCAATTAGAAAAAGCATTCTGTTAACATCAGAGAGGCTGAGTCACTCATCTGGGCTGGGAGGAAGTTCAGCGTCAATGATAAGGCAAGGCTATTTATGATGAAGGGTATTTTGTCTTATCCTCCGAGAAATGAATTGGGGCAGGCAGAGTGGCCATGGTAGCTGATAGGGCTTTAGAAATGTTGGCCAAATAGCCCCTCAGAAGTGGAGCTTTAACCCCAATTTGCTTCTGAGTTGGCAATTCCAGCATGAATTCACTTAGTTTAAGAAACAAGTTTGGCTCAGGGTCCTGCGGAATCCCGAACTTCAATTTACAGATTACCGTGGCTGCCTGGGAGGTAGATGAGATTTATAATACTTTGATATGCAATACGGTGAATTTCTTTGGGAATTATGCTACCTTTAAAAAATGTTTTTCCTCTTGTGAAAGGGTGTTTAGCCTTCTAACTTTTGCTTTTTTTTCGTTTGAAAAAATTATACTATTGTTTAGATATCTATGAGGCTTGAGGATCCTGTTGGGAAAGAGGTGGATTTTTCTGAAGTTCTGGACACGGGAAGGGAGGGATGTGGTTATCCAGCCAGAACAAGTCAGGGCTCGGTGGGGTCAGGTGCTTACTGGGAAGAGTCTGTCCCTGCTCCCAGCTGTGTTTCTAACTTCTGGACCTTGTGCTTCCGTGGGTGTCCTCCTGTGGGCGTGTACTTCAATGGGCCTCTCTGTTGGCTATCTTTCAGAATCAAAAGAAATGAGGTGATTTTTGTTAGATGTTATCAGTTCAAGAAAGAGTTTAATGATCTTTTCTAAGAAGGCAGTGAGATTACACTGATCAAAAAACTTACTGGAGTGTCAAAAGGAAATAGAACACTGGCTAGAACATAGAATGAGGGTTGTTTTTGTAAATTAAAGAGAAAATAACAACTAAATGAAGCCTGGAATTAGGGAATAGAGGTTGAGAAAATCAGGCTTTTTATCTCTAAAGCAAACATCTCTAACAGTCCGGGTGACCTGGCCACGTGGGGCCCTTGTCTGTGACACCTGATTTCCGTTTCTGCTGTTGGTCCTCCTTATCCCGTTCAGCCTTTGTGGTGTCAGAGACGTCTTGGTTTGGTCTTATTTTTCAATATGCTCTTTTTGAAACAAAACCTTTTTTTCAGTGTAACAAACTGACTTCACTGAGGGAGGACTGTTCGTTTATGACGGTGGCGTGTCCGGAGAAGGTGATGCCCTTGTTCTCCTCTGTGACCGTGGTGCTTAGATGACCCACGCTTGCCTCTTTCCATCCTTGTGCTCTTTAGACAAGTGGGTCATCTCCTCCTAAGAGTTGTTGGAAACATCCCTGACGTGGGAAGAACTAGATCACAGCTGCTGCAGACCATCCCTGAAAGCAGGAAGACCAGGATTGCAAGTTCAGAACACATTAAGATGAATTTCCATTTGGTTAGAAAACCTTTTAAAAGTATGAAAGTATAGATTATAAAAGTATATAATATAAAATCAATCTGCAGTTGAAACCGCCGGAAGCAAAACTCTCAGCCCCTGGGGGTGTATGGCCTGTATACTTTTTAATGCCTGGTCAGATCAATACATGTATTTACTGTGAAATTTGAATCCTGTATTCACCTGTGTCATGATAAACATTTCCTGCTTTGTTAAAACTCAGAGTCACAAGAAGAACAAAGGAAAGCATGAGAGTAATTCCATTTTGTTGAAAAACTTTCTTACTTTACCTGAGTTTAGGAAAATTGAATAATCATGTTTTTTTGTGAGGGCTGACTTTCCTCAGCTGCTGTCAGAATTCTTTCTGATCTCTACAGGAATGAAAGTCCAACTTATCAATTAAAATTATTAACGTTTCTCCAAATTGCACATTGCTGCTGCTGCAAACCCACTTAGCCCTTTTGTAAGCAGTATTATTATTACACATTTGCACGCGATTTACTCACAAGGGACACATGAGCAGGCAGGCTGGGCTTCATCTAAATTGAAATAGATATAATAATAGTTTCTTTGAAATAGCTGAGATCTAAGTATAGAGTACAGAACAACAAGCCGCATTTTTTATTGTGCTATGAAAATCTTAAAGATATGCCAACTTACTTGCTTATCTCGGCAATTATGGTATTTGTGATAGAAAAATTAGACCATGGTATTGTTTAAAAACATGTCAGTCCCATATGCATTGAGAATAAAGCAACCGTCTTCCTAGTTGATAAATTATATACTTATTAAAGTGCAGCGTCTGATCAAATAATCATGGTCTATCATTATAGGCTCAGTTTGATGTTGTAACATTGTTATTTTAAGCAATTACTTTAAACTTGGTATTTTTAAGAGAGATTTTATTCCTGTGAACCAGGATGACGGGTGCAGGGAAGGACAAATAGTTCAAAGAGAAGATTTAAATTGTGTGTAGTTGGGGGGGGGGGGGTTGTTAGAAGTGGAAGTAATTCTGCTCGTGATAGAAGAGACGTAACCCAGGAAACGGTGGCCATCATAAGCAGATTTCTTCTGATTTTATCTGGGTGTCATAATTAGGCATTTTGCTGGAGGTGTTTTCTGGATAAGAGATGTATTGGGGAGGATTTACTGGAGCTTAGAGAGAAATGGAAGGGGCAGCTGCCGGCTGCTGGGGAAATAAACAGAGAGAATCAGTTCTCGTTGTCATCCATAGCCGACCTTGGGAGGCACAGATGTGGGCTTTCTTCTCCAAGGGAATCAAGTGTTCACCCTCAAGGATAGAATGTTTGTAATGCGATAATGTCAACGCTTCTTGAATGAGAAAACCACGTATGAACCCTTAGACCGTTGCTACCTAGGAGCAAGATTTACTGACCTGTGCCCTCATCAGGAGCTTCAGATTCTGCGAGAGGAATGTTGCTAATAGAATTATGTAATGACATTTGCCATTAAAAAGTCACATTGCAATTAGCACGTTGGGAATTCATCGTGTCTTCTTGCTCTGTGTCACACTCGTCGCCTCTCCGACAACCTTCATTTCCTACTTAGCAAATCCAAGCCCGGTAGCTCCAGCCCCAGGAAGTTGTTAGAGCAATTAAAGGCTCCGTCTCGCAGCACACAGCCTGGTTACCATAGTATCCTCTGCCTCCAAGTCTCTCCTGATGATGTCAGTCTGTACACAGGGCTTGTTCCGAGCGTCTACGTGGGGATGAGTCACCCGAGTAGAGCCCCTCGCTCACTGCTCCCTTTCCAGTCTGATTTCCTTCCTATCCAGCAACGGAAGGTGAGTGTCTTGTTTTGCATAGGGAAGAATTACTTCTTGCCTCTATTATTCTGGTTCGGGTTTCTTGCTTTCTAAGATACACTATTGACTGAGATCCGTGAAGGGAAGCATTTCAGCCAATTACCTAGACCAGACTTACGGTTTGTAGTTAAAGTGTGTGGATGGAGGGTGCAGGCACGCACGGGCAGGGTTACAGAGGTGACTGGACATCCGAGGGACGCCTACTGCCCTCCCTCCCTAGGAAGCATCAGTTGCATACAGCCGGCAGATCTTTTAATTTCAACATAATTGTAATAAGTAAGTTCCTTAAAACAGATTGGCAAATGTCACAGGACGGTGGGGCCATTTTTTAAAGTGTGCAAATTATGTTTTATTGGTGCTGTATAGACTTTACCCAATTTAAACAATATTGATGTTTGTAATTTCTAAGATGATGTGGGAAGATTATTAGAAAGAAGGACCAAGTTAGGCTGACAATGAAGATGTTATAGAAATTGAAATTTATATTGTAGGACAAAGAGTCAGTCACAAGGAGAGGTAGGAAGTTCAAAGTGTATTGTTAACATCATTGTGTATTTACGTCAGACTTCTATTGTTTTTTAATGTCTCATAATTCCATGGTAAAACTAATGTTTCTGTTATTGTGATGAATGAAATTAGTGCTTCCTGAAAGTTGTCCTCAGACACATATCCATCCTTCTAAAGGATAAACTGACTGTGTTCAGCATCATGAAAAGAATGCTGTAGAACTTATGACGGTTCACAGGAAGAGCCATGAGTATGTTCCATAAGAACTTAGTTTTCTGTTTTAGCTTTCTTCCACCATCTGCCTCCTCAGTAAACGAAAAGTGAGGAGACACACAAAACCGTTTTCTCTCTCTCCTCCTACTCCTGATCTTCATTCTGGGGCCCCTGCTCAATGTTAGTTGTGCATTTATTTTCTCTCCTTGATTTTTTAGGGAGTATTTCTGTATAGTCTGTGAAGAATGCAAGTCTTAGTTTAAATAGAGGTGATAGGAAAAGGTAGTTTACAATTAATTAACAGAGAACTTTGCAAGGGAAGAAAGTGCTGGCGTAGAGTGGGTGAGCTGGGGAGAAATCTCCCATTTCTTTACGTAGCTGGACCTTTGTTCCATGTAGCAGGTGGGCAGTTGGCTTTGGCAAGAGGCAGCGAATGGTTCAGACCAGTGCTTCTCAACCTTCCTGATGCTGTGGCCCTTTAATATAGTTTCTGTGGGTCATGACCCCCAGGCTGAGAACCACCGGTTGAGACTGTCCTTCCTTAGAGAGACATCTGAAATTTTTATTTGGTTTCTTGTATTTGTAGAATCTTCTGAAATAGACCTTGCTGTGTGACTTGCTTTACTTCTGTATGAGATTATGTTAGTGAATTGATGACACCTTTTATTCACCTTTATAAAAACAATCAGTGATCCAAAAATTCTATGCCACAAGAAAAAGAATCAGTAAGAAATATAGTTGTGAGATAGTGTAAAACAATGTTTAAAAGTTTAAATTATAAGAGAAGGGTATGTCTTATCTTAAACACTAAAAAGGCTTTTTCTATGAATTTCTCTGTGCCACGAATATATGCTAACAGGCTTTGACTGAATTTCTTCACTCTTTTTTAATACTAAATCCTACTGGATTTCCAAATTGGTAGTAAATTACTATTAAAAAGTTCCTAAAATTCAGTCAGTGTAACCTGGTTTCTTGTACCCTCAAAGAATCCCCAACAATAAAAATAAATCAATAAATAACAAGTTCACTCATTCAAAAAAGATTCCTAAAAAGTAGATAAAATTATGTATTACTTAATGTATATGATGATACATTAAATATTAAAGAAACTGGTTCCATACTGTTTAAACCCCTTTTATTGAAACATTTTCATAATGCATGTTTTGGAAACAAAATCAATATATTCAAGGCTCTGTTATATCAGGTTTGTATTTTGTTATGTTAATGTTGGGGTGACCTAATTTAATTTCCTGAGTATCTAACTCTCAGTAATAATAATACTCCTGCAGTTTTGAAACCTTAATCTAGCCATGAAAATCGTCCTCTGCAGACCTGACTGGCGGAGTAGCACTTGATACGGAGTGTGGTGTAAAGATTACAGACTCCTTCATCCTGGACTCAAGCAGTGGCTCTGCCTAGTTTTAGGCAGAGTTCAGCAAAGTTCTCATTTTGTTTTTATGCCATAATAAGAACGTTTTAAGTTTTATAGATACTTAGACCTGTCCTTGCTGAACTATGGAAATGCCAGGCTGTGGGCTCCCCCACCGAGAGGTGAGAGAGAAATGGCCGGGACAGTTACCACCTTGGCTCTCAGTAGACAGACGAGTTAAATCCAACTGGTGTCCAGAAGAACAGAGGAAGCTGATTAGACAGCATGATCTGGAAGTAAACATCTCCGCCAGTGACAGGACAGAGACTCAAGTTGGAGAGTTGGTTAAGGACTGTTGAGTGCTTTGCAGTTTTCTGTTCATGCAGAGCCAGGGCTGTTTGGACCCTGGGCCCCCACACGTCCAAGGCCAGATGTCATTCTCATGGCACACATTCCCTCCTTGGAGCTGAGTACTTTTTACTAGTCAACTTTTAAGTTTATTTTTTCTCCCACAAAAGGAGTGATTTAAATAGTATGATAACTAGGAAAGCCTATTGGTTTTCTATTATTGCCTTAACAAATTACTATAAACTTGGTGGCTTGAAGCTGTTGTCCCCAACCTAGACCGCAGACGGGTAGCAGCCCCTGGCCTGTTAGGAGCTGGGCTGCACAGTGGGAGGTGATGGCGGGCGCTCGAGGGAAGCTCCGTCTGTACTCCCAGCCACTCCCATCGCCCACCTCAACCACCTGAGCTTCATATTCTGTCACATCCTATCCAACCCCCAGCCCTGACAGTGGAAGAATTATCTTCCATGAAACTGGTCCTTGATGCCAAGCTACTGGGAACCCCTGGCTGAAAGAAGGCAGATTTGGCCAGGCATGGTGGTTCACAGCTGTGATCCTTGCACTTTGAGTGGCTGAGGCAGGAGCATTTCTTGAGGCCAGGAGTTTGTGATAAGCCTGAGCAACACAGTGAGACCCTTTCTGTATAAAAAAATACAAAAATTAGCCAAGTGTGGTGGGGCATGCCTGTAGTCGCAGCTACTCGGAGCCTGAGGCAGGAGGATCACTTAAGCCCAGGAGTTTGAGGTTGCTGTGAGCTGTGATGATGCCACTGCATGCTAGCCCAGGGTGGCAGAGTGAGACTGTCTCAAAAAATAAATAAAAATTTATCATCTTACGTTTTGTTGGTTGCGAGCCTGGCACAGATCTTGCTATGGGGAGACCCATGGGCCAAGAACGAAACATCACGGTGTCAGCTGGTCTGTATTTTGTTTCCGGAGGTTCTCGGAGTGAATCCCTTGTCTTCTCCAGATCCTGGAGGCCTCCTGCACTGCCAAGCTTCTGGCCACCATCTTAACGGCTGGCAGGTGCAGACTGAATGTTCACACCTCCACCTCTCTGGTTCTCTGCTGCCAGGAAAAGCTCTTCACTTTGAAAGATTTATGTCATTAGATTGGGCCCGCATGGATAACCAGATGAATCTCCCCATTTTGAGGTCCTTAATATTAATTACATCTGCAAAGTGCTTTCTGCCACGTGTGGGTGACTGAGGATTAAAACGTCTTTGGAGGCCATTATTCTGCCCACCGTGAAAGGATTGCAACATGCATTGCTGACGCTATTCCCATTAAATTAAAAAATCTGATATTGTTACTAAAAACTGTGAGTTAAGTCAGTTATTGCCAATAGAGAATGAGGTTTTGACCTGTTTCAGTGGGCGCAGTGGTCCCCAAGGCTGTTAAAATGCCCCAAGATAATGAATGAGGGGAAATCAGATTAGAAAGAAAGGTTTCACCAACTCAAATGTTCAAAATGCCGAGGTGCAGATGTGAGCCTCACAAAGTGACTCTATTCTCAGTTTAATATTTTTATTGAGAGGCTCACATGAGAAGAAGTTAATTAAACAGAACTGATTTGGGACTGTGAAAATTCCATTAGTTAACTCCTATGTGAATGAGCCAAGTTTCTTTAGAATCTGCAGGGGAATGGCTGGGCCGCTGGAGACAGAGATGTGAGATCTAGTAACCCCGAGTCTTGAATAATGCCGTTGCTGATGGAGCTGGCATGAAGCCACGTGAGTCCCCAGACCCAGCAGATGAATCTAGCAGGTGAATCCTGGGAAAGACATGATCATCTCATCAGAACAGAGCGCAGGCCTCCAGACTTGGAGCCAATATAGCATCTTCCACTGTTCACAACCTGTGTTCCTGGTACATTAGAGCCAACCTTGGCCCATGGCTCTACCCATAGCAAGAATAAGAAAGTTAATATCTAGTAGTAGTTTTTTAACCATTGCTAGTGATAAAAGGTAGAGAAGAGAAACTACT
The DNA here is from genome assembly GCA_963574355.1 of Loris lydekkerianus. Classification (NCBI taxonomy): domain Eukaryota; kingdom Metazoa; phylum Chordata; class Mammalia; order Primates; family Lorisidae; genus Loris; species Loris lydekkerianus. Next base: position 23,144 of record CAUYPK010157014.1, read on the forward strand.
GTAGCGTGTTAGGTTTGGACAGAAAGCCTAAAATTACATTTTGCTGTGGTTCTCTGAAGAAAAGGAGATGCAAAGGAAACAAACTTTTTCTGTTCATATTCTGTTTTATTGTTGGCATCATTTTCTGGAGCATAAAAAAAAAAACAAATTGTACCAATAATACCTAAGGACCCTTACTTAGAAGACAATGGTTTGTAAAAAAAAAAACATTTCCTTGTAAGAAGCAATTATTTTGACCGCGGTTTATTTTGGTACCAGAGGGCTACCACAATCTTAGTATTCAATATAAAAGCAAAATTGGATTTTATGTAGAAGCAAAATCTGATTTTATGCCCTCATGAGATCTGTTGGTCAAAATATCACCATTCAAGGAGAGATGTTATTTGGAAATGAAGTTAAAAATTAAAGCCAGAAAGTTATCCACTTTAATGAACAACAAAATAGCTGTGTATCTATGAAAATCTCTATAAATAAAAATACACATATTTAATGTGCGAATTAAGCTCACTTCCACGTTTAGCTGTCAGTACTACATGCCAATTCAAGTGCTTAAATAATAACAAAACTCAAACACCTGTAAACATTTGATCATTTTTAAAGCTGTATGCAGAATATTCCATTTCACGCTGATTTTCCCCAGCTACAGCAAATTAGAGCGAGGAGAGATTAAATCTCTCTGCTTTACTCAAAAGCAAACCTCACAAAGCTGTTGCCTTCTCTGTGATAGAAGAGACGTTTTAATCTTTAAATCATTTTGAACCGGCTCAGTTGCTGTACTAATCCTTTTACTTTGTTAAAAATTATCTTAAAAGTTTATCTTTAAGAGAAACCAGAGATAAAGGAACTAATAGTGATGGAAGTTTAAAGGTTTTGAGTCTTACTTCGCCAGTGGGCGGCACATCAGGTAGAAGCAGACTTCATCACCAAAAACTTTAAAGATTGTTGATGTCTCACTGATTATTTTGCAAGCTAGCTCAGAGCATTACTTCTGGGGGTGGGGTTCCTGGTCAAGGGTAAAGTCGCGCAGCAGGTCCCTGAGGCGAGGAGGAGTCCACCTGCCTCCACGGCTCTGCAGACCAGAGGACAAGAGCAACCTCTACTCATTTGCTCTTTTATCTTGCAGTTGTTCTCTTTTAATTTATGGCTTTAATTTTATTTCCATCTTTAAAAACAAGAGTGAAACTTGCAGAAAAAAAAGCAGTTATTGAAATGTTTACGTTCTTCTAATTTCTGGAATGTTCCTATCTATGCCTGTTTCTGCTATGGAAGTGAGATTCTATAATCAGAATAATATTTTCATTAATTCCTGTAATGTAGTCTGCTTTGGAGTGAAGCCTAAAGGAAATAAAGGATGACTTTTACTGCAAGCAAAACCTTACGGCTAGGGGCAAATCTGGAGAAGAAGGTTGAGCAGTGGCGTCATAAAGTCCATGGAGGCGCAGGAGTGAACGCTTGGCCTCTTGTGCTGGGGCATCTGTGACTGGTGCTCGGTGGATTAGCCAGACGGGCAGGCTTAGAGGACACTGCCCCCCACCCCTGTTGTCACCGTCTGTCCTAGATGACTTTACAGAATGTAAGGAGCCTGGGGTGGGGGCAGAAGCCTGGTTCCTGGATGCTGCTGGAGCCATGGTGAGAAACTGAGCTGTTCTGACAGGCGTTCTCTCTATGTCTAGGGACAGGAGACGGGAGGCAACCACTGGCCGTCAGGTCATCTCCAGTGGTCATAAGTCAGGGACTGAGCTCCCCAGCTCAAAGACTTTCATAAACTCAAACCTTCCAGTAGCAAATTTATGCCACAATTTAAGCTCAAAACTTCCCCAAGAATCTCAGTAGAGAAAGTGACAGTGGAATATGATTCACCCATTGTCATATTAGAGCAGGACCAGAGGCGGGTGTCACTGTTTTCCTTATTGGCAAAGGTCAGCTCTGTCCCTTTCAATCAACATGCAATCTCAGTAATTCCTATTGAATGCACTCGTGTGTGGTGGTGTCACCAAGAACAGTACAGAGTTAATCACAGAACAGCTTAAGGAGTTTCAGCTAAGAGCATGACTGTATATGTGGAATAATTTTCTCACCATTTTATTCCCATTAATGTTTCATTTTCATGGTAATTTTTGCCAAGCAGGAAATTCCAGTTGGGATTTAATAAATTTGTTTTATTTGCATTCAACTAAAGAGCACTTTATATATTTTTCTTGAAATTCTAAATGAATGGATGTTTCCTTGACAGCAGATCCGTTGTTACCCTGGTAAGCATCTGATTCCCCTCCCAGCACCCCCACCGCTCTCAGTCCCATGTCTGTGACTGTAAAACTCGCAAAACTACCTTTTGTGTTCTGTTATAAAACTTGCCTTATTCTCTCTCTGATACGCCTGCAGCACAGGGACACACTCACACACTCGTGCACGGGGTCGCTTTGCAGGGTACACATCCGGACCCGGCCCTTCTCTTACTCCTGTTTCTGTCTCCTGCAGTCTCCCCGTGACATTTACTTTAAGCAGCCGACTCCTGCTCCTTGGATCTCCGCTGAGTGTGCATTGTGCTGCTCTCTGAAGCTCTGCCCCATTTCCCCTACCGCCATCCCTGTTTCCTTCCAAGGGGAAGAAGGGGTAAAATTAAAGGAGAAAGAGAGCACAGAAGGAAGGTATATGGTTGGTTATGGAGAGAAGAAACCACAGGCAGAATTTGTAAAAGAGTAGAAAGAGAATCGAAACAGAGCAGCGAGTTGTGCTGGACAACTGTAGTCTTGTTAGGGCAAGGCGCAGAGGTAAAGAAGCAGCAGCAGAAAACATTTCTTGAATGTTTATCAGGCATTTTATGTCGAGTGGAATAAATTATTTACACACTGAACCTCCTGCATTAAATTACCAGTTTGTACCATGTAACCAGTAAAATTCGAGTTTAAGCATCTCAAAAGTTTGAGTATTTCTTTGACATCACTGCAACTCTGGCCAGAATATGTGAATCTTAGATGCTAAACTTTTAAAATGAAGTCCTTACATTCTGTAAGATCTGACATTGAGTTTTCAGACTTGCTACCACGCCCTTATGCGGGCAGCACTGCACAAATAGCTCCATAAGGTTTCGTCAGCTTGGTATATCAGGGTCTCACAGGTGTGTTCCTGTGCACCTATGGTGGTCTTGCTGAGTGGGGTTCATTGTTGTTATGTGTTTTGTGTGGTGTCATGAGAATGTCAGAGTTTGAATTAGAGCAACAAACAAACATTTGTAAATTTTTTGTTAAACTTGGCAAGGGTGGAAGTGAAATCAGAGACATATTAGTCCACGTGTATGGGGATAATGCTACTAAGAAAATGGCAGTGTGCAAATGGATTAAACATTTCTTTGAGGGGAGAGAGAGTGTCACTGACAAACAGAGATTAGGGCAGCTAGGAACAAGCAGAACTGAGGAAAGAACTGCAAAAATTCATTAGTGTCAAAATCATCAGCTGACTGTGAGAAGCCTAAACAACCAAGTAAACAGATAGAGAAATAGCTGGGACAATCTTAATGGAAAATCCTGGCCAACAACTCACGGCTCTTCCATCACAACAATGCACCAGCTCACAGCACTATCTGTGAGGGAGATTTTTCTACCCACTAAACAAACAACTGTATTGGAACACCTTCCCTAATCACTTGATCTGGCCCCCAATAACTATTTTATTTACCCAAAGATAAAGGAAATATGGAAAGGAAGAAATTTTCATGACATTAAGGACATGAAGGGTAATATGATGACAGCTTTGATGGCCATTCCAGAAAAAGAATTCCAACATTGCTTTGAAAAGTAGACCAGGTGCTGGCATCAGTACATAGTTTGAAGGGGAGCACTTTGGAGGTGACCGTAGTGATATTCAGCAGTGAGGTGTGTCGCGCGTTTCCTTGGGTGAGTTTGTGAACTTACTTGTCATTACTTGTACTTAGAAATAACTTGTATTTTCTAAGTGAAACTTAAGAGAAAACTTGTTCTTATGCCCAAATTAATCATATATCAGACTTTATCCTTTTCTAGAATGATCTCCTTATACCTTAGCTCTCTAAAGATTTTCCAGTTAGATCGAACTATTGTTGAAAGGTTGGTTGTGCAGAAACAATAGCTTGAAATTTGTCCAGACTTAGTAAAATGTTGAAAGTTGGAAGAATAATTGGTATTTCTAGCCAGTGTAGCGTTTGCTGTGACAATCTCCCTTGTTGATTGATTTATGTCTATATCTTTTTGTGTCACAGCAGATATTGCACTGGTTGGCTGCTTTCAAGTTTTTATGCTTGGGATTTTTTCCATTTTTTGCAGTAATGTCAAAGAAATATAGGGTTTAGTGGTTTTTAAACTTAGACTCTGGCAAAAAGAAAAAGATCATTGTTGATGAAAGGTTTCAGTGAGTCATCTAGAAATTTATACTTAGACTTCCTGACAGCCAGTAATTATTAGATTGCAGTTATTTTTCAGAGGTATTTACCCTGAGTCGAGGTTTTATCCTATAGATGATCTGAATCGTGAGTTCCTAAGCTAGTAATTTAACTCGCTAGTCACTAAGCTAGCCTGTGTAAAATTACCATATTACTGCTAGATAGAGTTTTAATTCTTTGCCACAAAAGGAGATTGGCCCAGATAATTAAGGCATTCTCTGCCTTAAAATCTTTCATTATAGTAGGAGAGAGGAGATGAGAGTAGAATGTGATTTTACACAGATGCAAACGCCCTGTTTTTTCACAGCAAAACTGCTCACGTGTGGTCTGTGCACCTTGTCTCCAACCCTTTCCTCCTGGTCGCTCTTGAATGAACTTTTCAGACCTCCCCTGTCCAGAACTTTTCAGACCTCCCCTGTCCATCAGTACCACTCAATGAACTTTTCAGACTTCCCCTGTCCATCAGCACCTCTCAATGAACTTTTCAGACCTCCCCTGTCCATCAGTACCACTCACTGAACTTTTCAGACCTCCCCTGTCCATCAGTACTGCTCAATGAACTTTTCAGACCTCCCCTGTCCATCAGTACTGCTCAATGAACTTTTCAGACCTCCCCTGTCCATCAGTACCTCTCCATGAACTTTTCAGACCTCCGCTGTCCATCAGTACCACTCAGGTCAACACTACGTGTGGCTTCGTGTTAAGATTGTGGCCACTTCTCTTCCTCTGACTTCACGTTTCATCATCATTTGAATCATCATCATCATCATCCGCGTTCTTCCCTCCTGCGGGCACCACGTTCTCCTGCATTTTCTTCAACCTGACTTGCTGGGGTTTCAGTCCCATTGGCTGGTTCTTCATCCCCGAGTCCGAGCTAGTTACCCTTAGCAGGTTGACAAGATAACATTTAATTGAGAGGCAAGGTTCTCGTAATTATAAAATGGTGTGATTTTAGGGCTATAATGGTAATCTTTGTAGGTTTTGTGTTTTCAGAGCATATTGTTGTTTCTCTTAATCTATTCAACTCTGCATTATCTAAGCTTATGGGTAAATGAATTGTACCTATATTCCACAGTAAATCTGGAAATGAATTTAAAACAAGATCAAGTCTTTACCATTGCCATGAAAAGGTAGCATACAGTAACTGTTTTGTCACTATATATTCTGAAGATACAGATAAACAAAAGTTTGAGAAAGTAGGTAGGATTAAAAGTAGGGGATAAATTCAGTAAAAAGAAAAAAGAAGTGGCTTATTTTAGCAAAAGGTAAGTATGGTCTATAAGCTTTCTGATTATTCAATATAAAAAAGAAATTCTTCAACAAATTAAAATTATTAGAAATAATGAATAACTATGAAGAATCATAATTCTTCAATTAGTTAAAAAATCCCCCAAACTTCTACATAGTGTCACTACCATTTCAACACACTTAAATCTTAAGCCTTTTTTCCACCCTGTCTTCTCCTTAAGATACTAACCTCACCCCCTTCCCTGCCCTCTTCCGCCCACCCGTCTTTTCACTGCCAAACTAGTGCAAACTAGTGCTAGCCACTTCTTCACTTCCCATTCATTTGAAGCATTAAACCTAAAACTGTTCTGTAAAATGTTAGTCACAATTACCAGATGGCTAAATGCAGCATTTCAGAACTTATTCCAATAACTTCTTGGTAGCATTTGACACTGCAGATCACCAAGACTCCCCCAAATAAATAGGAGATGAAGTATTTGCTCACGATGTTTCTGTCTGTATGTGCTGCCTGCCGCCTCCTTCCTCGCAGAAAAAGCCAGCTTTTCCCTCTGTCTCCCCAAATCTCAACAAGATCAAGTCTCTCCTCCTTTCTGCCCCCAGTTGTGCTATGTCTTCTTAGACATGTGGCCTTTTTTTTTTCTTCTTCACGCTCAGTTATTTCCCAGACTCAGATCCTTTAAGGAAGGGGGCATCTTCATGACCTTTACACTCCAGCTCTGAGCACATCCTAGGCCCCTGACAGGTGCTTATTGGACGAGTCATATTCTTTTGTTATGATGCACAGAGTTGGGAAATCTTTTGATCATCAGTGTTTGTGCCTACTCATTCCACTGCTCAAAGTTCAAAACTACTGATGCTTCTGAGCTCAGTATGAATCTCTGCATTTACTCTCTAATCCTCAGTGCCAAATATTGGGTACTAGTCAGACCGTAGACAAGAACACGGAGTGGGGAGACTGCCCATCGGGAAGGCCGGGAAGCGCTCCCTTCCGCCCCTCCCAGCTTCCCTCCCTGCTGGCACTTGCAGTGATAGAAAGATCCTGAACCTTCCCGAGGGGAAATGCAAACCTTAAGTTGTATCTGTATTCTCCCATTTTCTGTGCACAAAGTGGTGAAACGAGGTGAGATCCAGAATGACTTCATTTATGAGAATAAGAGCAAATGAAAAAACAAAATAGAACAACCATGAAACAGCCTAACATCATTTGGGAGAAAATAAACAGGGTGTTGCTTGCTAGAAAAGTTTTGGAAGTGCTGGTATTTCTTTTAATAAAATAAAATTTTGTAATAATATGAATATAACACAGTAATGTATTAACATAGAAAACGTATATAATATATAATTATGAAGATATATATTTGTATATATCAACTTACCAATTTTCTAATTTCATTGACTTCAGACAAGTCTTATGTCTCCAAAATATTTGTGTATAATATTTTACTTTCTCAGGCATACCACCTTTTCACTTTTACCTGTTAATTCTTTTTATACATTAAAATTGTTTTAGGGAAGGAATGTGACAGCACTACAGCTGTAGTAGAAATGTGACGGCACTACAGTAAGATGAATATTTTAGAGAAGACATTGGTGCTGTTATGGATTTTGTTCCTAATCAATGGTGCTCCTATGGTTTTGTTTTGTTTGTTTGTTGGCCAGTATGATACATGGAAATTTCTACTTCCATTTATGGGAAAGTGAGTGTCACATCTCTGGCTCCCTGAGAAAGCTCGCGGCCCTGGCAGCTACCCTGGGTAGTTCTGCTGTCATAATTAAAACACAGATGGAGCTCATTTCTCTCCCAAGTATTTGATCGGCAGCCACTCTGCGATCCACACTCCTCTCTGCTGAACACATCAGCACCATCTGCCTTCAATCTGCTTGGAGAGGGGGTCGCAGTGCAATTTCCTCCTCTGATGAGGCAGTTTAAACAGAATACATTGCTCTTGCTGAAGTCGTCAAATGATTGATGAAAAATTCCATATAATACATAAAGATTTTCATGACAGTTAGTTTGTAACTTAATGAAATATTCATTAACAAATTCATTTTATAAAAATCCATCACTCCCTTTCTCTGATTAAAATATTTAGAGCATAACATTAAAGCACTACATCTTGAAAACCTAAAGTTTCTAAATAAATTGAGCTGATGGAGCATTTTATTTTCAGCAAGCGTGTTAGAGTTGATTTCAGATCAGAGTCCTGTTTTTTCATCCATTACTACAAGCACTAGTTAGAAATGGAAATACTTACAGTATGCTCTCTCTTAAACCCAACATTAAAATAGTTTAAAACAATATGCTAATTTTAAAATTTTCATAGCTATTTAAAATAGTTTATGATAAATGGTACTTCTTTATTTGGGTATAAAGATAAGAAATGCATAGAAATTTATGTTTATTCAATTAAACGGATGCACATCATTAAATGTGTAAGGATTATTATGTAGAAAAAATACATTTAATATATTAGAGACATAGAAAAATGATATTTTTGAGAAGAAAAAAAGTAATTATTTTGTTGTCCTGGAAACATATTTTATAATGTATGACACTTGTGCAAACATGTAGTCTGGATTTCTGAGCAGGACACGCATATTATTCTCAATAACACGACTTCTATATACAATTAAGTAGTGGAAAATCAGTTTGAGTCCCATTTTCCAATGGATTAATAATTATGAAAAACATTTATGGATGTATGTATAGGGGAAACCGACCGGATCAAACTGTTACCCACAGAATGTCAGAACAAAGAATGAAGGAATCATGAAAACATTCTGAAGAACCCTGGAACACACTCACTGCCTTGGTTCCTGTGGAAACCCTGTTACAGTGAAGGGCGAGGGTGACATCTGGATTTTGGCAAGGATTTGAGAATTAGACCCACACAGCTGATCACTTCACAGCTGGAGTGACAAATAAGATGAGTTTTGGAAGTGAACCAACAGAAAAGAAGAAAAATAATTATAAATATACAGAAATTCATCATCTATTACCAGAAATCTTTAAAGATAAACTTTGAATTAGCTTCTCATTTTGCTTAAACATATAATCACTTCTATTCAAGCTCAGAATTTTTCAAGGTAAGGATTGGAGGTGGGAAGGGGGAGAAACAACAATTTTAGCTTTAGTTTTTTAAAATACATTTTAGATTACATAGTAAACTATATACACTTATCCCAAAGAGGCTACATTCTCATGAGGGAAAAGATGTGAGTAATTTTGCTGTCAAAGACAAGGATAAGTATTTTAAACAAAGTGGAAGTTTGGAGACAGAACAGTTCTCCAGAGCAGAGCCGCCCGTGGGTCATTTGTGGACACCATCTTGCTCCAACTAGTGCTGACCTCTTCCCCAACTTGTTTTTCTCTGTGCCAGTTTTATTTTGCCAGCACTCCCATGTAGCTCACATTTACAAATACCTGGCTTATTATAATTATCTGTATAGTATGGATCCGCAGAGAATTTCATAGATGTCATTTGAGTACATACTCTGTGCCACTTTTCTAAGTACTTTCTCAACAACCTCGTAAGTAAAATACTGTTATTTCTACTGTATGTTGCAAATGTAGAAACTGCCTAAGATGACCTGGCTAATCCGATAGAGGTGTTGGGATTCCTTGGGAAGAATGGCTCTAGGTTACTGTACAGTGAGTCTCCTTTAACATGGCCCAGAGCTTCCTGGCAATGGCCACGTATTGCAGAATGAAGCCAATTTAACCATGGGCTTATTCGGGCAAATTTCTTTGGCATAGTTCTGGTCGTGAAAACATCACCAAGCTTCTAAATAAAGACCCAAAACTCTTTTTCTTCTTCCTTTTTAAAATGTTTATTTTTTTAAGGTCTTTGTTGCCTCAGCCAGAGTGCAGTGGCATCATCGTAGCTCACAGCAACCTCAAATTCCTGGAGGGCTACCTGACTCCACATTGCCCGAGAGGTTTCAGTGTGAGCTGATTTCAACATCTAAAGGCATCCAGCCAATCTAAGAGTTTTTGATAGAACAAGAGTAGACTGTGGGCAGTGTCAGTGTGTGAAGTCATAGGAATTATATGAATGGGATTAGGAAACTATGAACAAAATACACACGTTTCTGTGGTACTTTGTACAAATTTCAAGTTTTTGATTCTTTATAGTATAGCTTTTAGAGTCCGGATTCGGTTCTAAACCCCAAGTTGAGTGAATCTGTCAGTGGGCATTGACACGAAAGCCTCTCCCGCGGGAGGGGAAGGCCAGTAGCACTACAATTTCTTAAAGCTCCTAGATGATCAAACACTGAATGCCAAGGTCAAGGTACTAAAACTGCAGGATATTGTAATGTCTACATTTAATTTGTTGAACCCCTCTTCACATATTCATAAATACAATGGTTGGATGCGCTTTGTAATTTGAGAATAATTTTAGCAACCCGATTGAAGGTTCTTCAGCCAGCCAAGTTGCCCTCCGTTCTCTCACTGCCGGCTCAGTATCTGAATAACGCCTCTTTAAAACTTTCCCAAATGGGTATGACAGGAAGGTTATTTTTACAGGAAGTGCGCAGTACTGAGAGGGTAAATAAATGCATCAATTCTCACAACTTTCTAAAATGGGAAATTCTCGTAGGGAAGAGAATGGGTAGACGAAAGGTTAGAATCCCAGGGAAGACAGATGAGAGGAAACGGGAAATCTGTGCTACTTCAGAAATAGATCCCTCGTGCTTCTAAGTTTTATCACCAAAGCTGAGAGTTTTAAGACTATCGAAAGTTGTTACAGAAGAAAATAAAATCATAATTATTTATTTAGCGACATTGAGTTTAAATAGGGTCATAATTTGCTGTAAAACTCTTACTAAACTTTAGGGAAGAGAGTTAGAAGACAATTCAAAAACAATTATACAACCTAAGTAAAAATTAATGGAATACTGTGCTTCCTTAAAAAAAAACAAAGCTTAACATTTTTTTCCTCCTTGTAATATTTCATTTTTAGCATGTGACCATCACATAGAAATTTGATATGGGAAATAATTAGATGTGAAAGACCGAACACCTGGGAGATTCAGGCTTTCCTCCCTCTGTGGCTCGATTCCTGGAAGTAGCACGGGAACATAAGCCAAAGGACCATCAGAGTGAGCAGTTAAAACCGAGTCATCTTAGAGCGTACTTAACTAGGAATTAGAGTTATGGATCCTCCTTTCTTACAGGGGTGTTTTCTTCTAAGAGGGAACATAAAGAAAGAAATGGAAATATGACTGAGAAATTAAACTGTAAACTTCAGTGATGCTGAGTTGGCTGTACGTGCTTATGAGCCATGCTCCCCGGCTGACTTTAATAGACCTGCTTTCAGTATACGTCACAGAGGGCTCTGACCTTGGAGAGTCAAGTTGTAGAAAGAGGACTAACTCTCTCAACCCCCGACCATGGAAAGGATACCAATTCTTCTCTCTTGTTTAAAACAAAAATACTTAAACATTGATTATTTAACCTTTTCTTTGTGCATTTCCAGTTTACTCAGCACTAATTTAATTTAGCTTTTTAAATTTTACGCAGGTTAGGAGCATTAGAAGTGGAAAAGTGTAAGATGACATTTGGTTTATTCAAGCCCCACAAAACTAGCAGATGTTTTAGGGAAGCAGCATTAAAGATGCTACTTGATCCTTAATTCAAGACCGTACTTGATTGCTACATCTGGAAGAAGTGCTCTGCCAACAACATGCTGTTGAGTTAAAGCCTGTGTTATCTGTAAATATTTAAGAAAATCAGAAACAAGTGTCCATGAGCATAGTATATGAAACCAAATGTAAATTCTGTGGGAAGGAGAGTTCTGCAAACATTTCTAAATCTGTAATATTTATCCGTATAACATTTTGATGAAACTGGAAAGAATTGAATTTTATAATGAATCCAACCAAAACCTTATAACTACGTTGCTTTATCTTGTCCTTCTCTGTAAATGGAAGTTGTTGTAAAAGTCACTGGGACAAACAGTCACTCTGTATTTAAACTTCGTCGTGCCAAATGTAGACTCTCCAAGTTTCTCTCTTTAAATATTTTCCCAACACTTGCAATATTATCTGATGTGATTAAAAAGCTGAGTATTATTAATTGCTATCATGTATAACTGCGATAGTAGCTGGCATCTGGCTACTTTTCCTGTTACTCAGGAAATGCCTCTGTGTAAAAGTTTTTACGTATGCTTCTTGCTCAAAACACACTAAATGTTTTTTCAGTGAGAAAAAGGAGGCTTCAAAGCGATGTAAAATATAGGTGGCAGTGCTTGCTAAATCGTTTTATGAGAGTAGAAATACTTTGCTTAAAAAATTCATGGGTTTTTTTAACCTCTCTGTTTTTATTAAGAAATGTAAATTTCCTACAATAGGAACTTATGCTAAATACAATTCTTTTTGTATTATTTATAATCAATGTAGTTAGCAAATTATTGCAAGACCTATACTCCTGTATCTAGATGCCAAATTAGGCTTTAGGAGACCCTGCAAGATATTGAAATGGTCAGGAAATAGGAAATTATTCCCCACTGAGATGGAGCTTATGGTAGATTGGGTGTGAGCTCTCTGAGGCCCAGCAGACTGCCCAGTGGGGGGGAGGAAACACCTCTGCCCACCTGAGTCTAGGCACTCTCCCAATACCCCGCAGGCTCTAATTCAGCAGTGTTTCAGGCTCCTGTGTAACCTAACAGAAATGAAACAATCTAATTTAAGCCTTTTTCGAATATAGGAATTAAACGGCTAACAGTTTCATTAAAAAAAAAAAAAAAATCAAACAGTTCCTTGCATAACTTCTAAGACATCTTTAACAGTGGCACTCCCTGCCTGGATATGGGTGTTTTCAGTTTATATAATACTGTTACTTATCCTTCAACAGGACTAGTTTTTAAAAAAAACTAGTTTTAAAACTAAAAACTTTGGGTGAAAAAATAATTTATTACCCAAATCAAATATATTCTTAGTAGTTCTGTAGAATAAACTTAGAAGAATATCCAAGATAATCTTCGTAGGAACCTGGCCCCTGTGTGGGTCAAATATTGAATGCCAGATTTTAATGTTTGCGTGCTGTGTTGGAAACGGTATTTAGTGCGAGGTCATGAGACCCAGGCCTGGAATTCAAGGTCCAGGAGTACAGACTTGTGGACTTAGCCAAGGCATGGAAGCTCAATTTCACTATGGATAAGAAAATTAATGAAATTAATACTGCTTTCTAGAGTTAGAGTACTATGAAAAAGAAATGAAATTATTTATGGAATGGATTTGTCCTATGAAAAACCTGGATTTTATTTTTGACTCTGCCACTTTCTGGCTTTGTAATTCTGGATAAATTAGCACAATAAAGCCTTGTTGTTCACAGCTATAAAAAGAGGATCATAGCAATGCAGTGCTTACAAAGTGTTCCTTACAGATGTTCATTGCTATTACTATTTTTCTAAATCTTCACAAATGGGGGTGGCACCTGTGGCTCAAAGGAGTAGGGCGCCAGACCAATATACTGGGGGTGTCAGGTTCAAACCCAGCCCCAGCCAAAAACTGCAAAAAGAAAAAAAAGAGTAAATCTTCACAAATGTATTTAGTGTTATCTGGAGACTTAAAAAGGCATAATACAATTTTATTTTTTTTTAACTCACTCAAAAGCTTACTCTAGTAAGTGTTTGCTTATACTTGAAGACTTGTTATCCCACACACTTTCTTATAAATTAGAATAACTTTTGTGCTAGGTATTTATGTAAAATGAGATATACCCCCTACACAGGTGATAGTGCATATCCAGAATCTTTTCAGCGTTTAATGTTTGTTAATAACAATTTAATTATAAATTATTTTGTTGATGGATTTGATACAAAACAAGGAGTTTGTGTGAATCTGTAGAAGTAGGGTGGAATTTCTTAAATTTTGAGAGGACGCATTTGAGGGCATTGTCTGATGCTGCTGCCATCTCAACAGAGCCCGTGGGAGATGTGCTGGAGATTGCTGCCTCTCCCAATCCATTTAGAGAGTCTGCAGCAAACCTTTCCTCCCATAATGAGATTAGCACTCTGTTGGGACTGCAGTCCCTAAGGATACAAATTTGTTTCTCAGTGTTCTAGCTAGTAATCTCGCCTCCTTGATAGGTTTTTACAATGTAACTGCTACTCTTGAAATGGAAATGCAGACCTCAGACCTCTCTCTGTCTGCTGGGTTAGGAAGTTCAAAGATTTCCGCAGTATTCAGCCTTGAGCAAGTTAAAATCAGCTGCTCCTTGTCCTCGTCCTTCCATGATGATATCGCTGAAGGAAGGTGATGAGTAACTGAATTCAGAACACAGCGATATGCAGATGCCTTATAAGCCAAACACACATGAATTTTTTCCTTTTGATACCCTTCAGCTTTAGTGCTTCCTATTTTAATTTTAATTTTATAATTTTGTTTTATTTTTAAAAAGCTTTGTTTAAAGACAAGCTCTTGTTCTGTCACCCAGGCTGGCGTACAGTGGCATGATCACAGCTCACTGTAACCTCCAATTCCTGGGCTCGGTTGATCCTCTTGGCTCAGCCTCTTGAGTAGCTAGGACTACAGGTGTACACCATCATGCCCCAATATTTTTATTTATTTTGAAACAGAGTCTCACTTTGTCACCCAATATTTTTAAAACTTTTTCTTATTTTATTTTATTTTATTGCAAAAATGGAGTCCTGCTAGGTTGTCCAGGCTTGTCTTGAACTCCTACCCTCAATTGATCCTCCTACCTCACCTCCCAAAGTGCTGGCATTACAGGTGTGAGCTGTGTGCCCAGTTATTTTTAGAACTTTTAAAGAAAAGCATACTAAGAAATACTTTCAGTTTAAGCATATCAACTGAGAATTAAAACCCATCTGAGCTTGTTTGCAATTCATTGTAGAAGGAATAAAAGTTGAGAACAATTCTCAGCTCTCTTTTCTGTCTTCAGTTAACAAGCACCTCTTACTCCCCCAGAGGGACAAGACAGGTTGAAAATCCCTACTCTGCACATCGGAAATGTTCCAAAATGCTAACCTTTTTGAAAAGTGACATGATGCTCAAAGGAAAAGCTTATTGGAGCTTTTCAGATTTCAGATTTTTAGATCAGGGATGCTCCACTAAGTATAATGTAACATATTCCCAAATCCATAAGTATCCCAAATCCAAAACCTTCTGATCCCAGGCATTTTGGATAAAGGATATTGAACCTATATAGGTATGCTGAGACATTATGATCCTAGGAATATAAAACAAGATACAATTTTAGTAAACTTGTTTTATTACACATTGTCAATCATATTATAATGTCCCCTTTTATTTTAATTGTATGCTCATAATACTGAACATTATAAAGAAATATTACTTTTAAAAATGTCTATAAATTTGAAATACCCTAAGTCTGTTTTCAGGGAGCATAACTTTTTATAGCTAGGATTCCAATGGCTTATAAAATAAAAATTACAGCATCTTTTTCAGATCATTATGGTTTTAATATTAAAAGCCACTCTTGGAGAACACTGAGTAATTTAGATAAAAATATTATTGTAGTATAAAATTTTGTTTGATTTTAATTTTTGACACTGTTCTTTCTTAAATCTTCGCTTCGAGTCTTGTTCTTCTTGGTGGTACTAAATCATCTGAACATGCACCTGATCCCATGGCTTCTGGTCATAACTCTCAACATTGGTGGTTTCTGTGCTGCAGAGACCGTGAGGGATGCTCTGGGGAACACTGGCCTCAGCGCCACAGCCCTTACCTGCTCCCTGCTCTCTAACTGGCCAAGTGTCTAACAGAGACGAGTGGCACGCATCCCTGGAGGTGGTGAGGGTTACGAGGTGTCCTATCACATCTAGCAGTGTCTGAAATATAGAGGGTGCTCAATAATGTTTAGTCTCTTGGATCCTGGTAGGTAGAAATGGAGATGCGAAGGTAGGAGATTTGGGTCTGGGGCGACCTTAGCTGTGGACTTGGAAATAGTTGATCATTTACACTTGTTTACTTTTTATTTGACAAAATAGATGCAGCCAAGTCCAAGGTAGTATGATAGGCCCTCAGCCCAGGCTGAAAATATCTGACTTAATGAAGGGTATTTGCATTTAAGAAGTTCGTACCTTGTAGGATTATTTTAGCAACTCAAAGATGCATAATAATTAAAAAAAAAAAAAAGCATACATTAAAGCACTGCAAGCTGGGAGCTTACCCAGTAAAAGTAAGTGATGATTAATATAAAGATGTAGCCTTGCAATAGAGGTTGGGCATGAAAAGTTAGGACTTGGGCATTTTTATTTTATGAAAAGAAAGTGAAAATTATCTCATTAAAATATTGTGCTTATTATTCAGTCTTGAAAGCATGGGAAATGTGTGAAAGAGAAACGTAGCTTCCTATGCGTGCCTTTTAAGTACAAACCCTCACTGTTGAGTTTTTTGAACAAACTATGCCACAAGCTTTTATAGGGACGCATTTCAACATGGATTCAATTTTTGAGGAATTAGGTAGAATTATTTATAGGCAGTAGACAAAATGTGTGTGTGTTTTATATATATATGCAACATATATAACACACACACACACACATATATATCTGTGTGAAATAGAAACATGTTTGTCAGTAGCTAAAAGCTATTGTAGTGTTGTGCTAGAAATAATAACGTCTATATTTCACACAGTTTTTAATGCCCAGAGGGTGTGGTTTACGTATTTCCCTGGCTTACTTTGTTGGCACACAGTAAATATCTAATAATAATGATAATTCTTTCTCTATGCAGTGTTTGCTTTGACTAGAAAAAATTTACTGCTGTGCTAATGTCCAATTTTTAAAGTGTGTTAAAATAATAAGTAAATTTTATGGCATTTTGTGTCGGGGTCCTGCCCCCCGGGCAGGGCCCGTTAAGACCTGTGGATCTGGCCATGACTGACTGAAGAAATATAAAGTCAGAAACGATGAGAAAGGAGACGAGACACACAGAATGTAATTTTCAAAGGTGGGAACTCAGGGGACCACTGCCCAGTTGTGGGGTTCTGGCAGTGGCCCCGACTGTCAGTTCCACGAAGCTTTATTGAAGGCTATTTGCTCAGTAGCCCAGAGGGTAAGTTGAGGAAGAGAGCAAAGACACCAGCAGTTTTTCTGAGTGAGCATATTAGTTCTTATTGTTTTTATAATTATTAACTTTGAGGGTCTGAGCAGTCTTGAGAAATCTGGACCCTGAGCCTTGTGTGGGGGCAGCCTCATGTGTGAGGTCACACACACAGCTTTCTAGAGAGGCGTTAAACTCCGCTAGTTCACTGAGGAGTAAAACACCACTGGCGTCAATCTCCTCTGAAGATTCAGTGGGAGAGAGGAATTTTCTTCTCATCACCACCACAGAGGGGCTTCCTCTGCGATAAGGGATATGCTCTCTCCTGCCCATATTTCAGGGCTGGAGCTGTTCCCTTGATCTGTGCCCCAGACAAATACAAATCTCCACAATGAGTATTTGCTTTGACAGTTTACTGGGCAGGAAACAGCTTAGCTAATGTATCTTTCCAGGCCTTGCCACAGCATGTTCTGTCCTCATTATTCCTCAGAGTGCACACAGACCCATCAGGGGTGTTAGTTGGCTGTATCCCCAATAGGCCAGAGCTCTAGGAAAAGCAGGAAACTTGCTCAGATAAGAAATTAGCAGTGTCTGGTTTAAAGGTAAACTAGGTGACTTTTCTTTTGTTCTGTCTCACTCAGCTTACATGTTTATTTTTCCCTTTTTCTGAAGGTGTTTTCTCTTGCCAAGAATGGGGTTTTGGTCCCTATTCTGCCTACAATTTTGTAATCACATGATGATGTTTATAGGAGCTAGTCTCCCGCCCCTCGCCTCTAAACCCTGAAGTATCTTATTGTACTAAACTGTGGGCAACTGAACCTATGAAAAATAAAATTGTGGAGGGGGGGCATTAGTGCACTGCCCTTTCCTCCACATAGGAACATCATATGTGTCTTCCCTTTAAGGACTGCTTGGATGAATAAGTCCCAGGAAACTCATCCACACAAAAATGTAATAAATCACACAACCTATGTGCATAACCAACCGACAAAATGGGAGGGAAGAACAGTGAGTAATTGTGAGCATAGGCTTTGAGTCATGTAGCCCTGGTTTTTAAATCTTTTCATTGAGACTTCTGTTGCTTTGAGCAAGTTAAAGCAAGGGCTGTCTGACTTTATTTAGACCAATGTTTCCTCATCTGTAAAATGGAGATAATAACGTTTCGTCAACTGTATTATTAGAAATATCAAAAGAAAAATGGGTCAAAAAATTAAGCAATGTGTATGGCATTATCCAATGCCTGAAAATGTCAATTAATATAACAACAAAATAGCAATGCATTAGACAACTGGAAAGCGAGGGAACATAAATAAAGGAGAAGCTGAAGGCAGGGCAAGTTCTGTGGGCATCACGTCTTGGTCAGGAACCTTTCCGTTCACCTCCTGCTGTTGGGGAAATTCAGAGGCTGTGGCCAGTAATACTGTGACAGCACCTGCACCTCTGCTGTGCATTATTTTTAAATATCCTTGCTTATTTTTCTTTGACGATATTATAAACAAGGATCCATCCTCATTAACTGGAGTATTATCGGAGCAATATGGACATACGTGAGAGTGCTGACGTGTAGAACTTGTTACGTAAAGGTCTTCAGTAGTGCAGGATAATCTGGGAGGAAAAGAGTGCTCTGCAGAGACACATTCCAGATGCAGGACAACCTCACTTTTCTGTTTCAATGTCGCTGTTGAGATAAGATGCCATAAAAATACCTTTGACACCAGGACTCAATAAGCATAATCCTAAACACGGCTGTTGTAAAAACAATAAATTGGGCAGATCTTGTTTATGAGATTTTAATTAACATTTAAAAAAGGTATTTGTTCCATTTACACAAATACTTGCAAGGCAGCTTGAAGTGGGGCTTCTTCAAACTGCAGTGAGTGTGTCCCAGAATCACCAAGGTGAAGGGTGTTGGATTTCCCACCCCTATCCCCAGAGACCCACGTTTTCAGAGACCAGATCCTACATTTGGCTATTTCCTATTGAACAGATCCTACATTGAGCTATTTCAATAAGCTGTTACAGAGTTACGGCCAAAACACAGAATTTATTTTTATCTGTTTATGGAGAAAAATGCAGGGGTATTAGAATTTTTTACTTATTTTAGTTGTAGTTTTCATTGCATTTGGAGGAGAATCAATAGCATAAACCTTCAGTTTTGTTTTGCTTTTTTCCTCTTTTGAGATAGAGTTTGCTCTGGTTCCAGGGCTCAAACGGTCCCCTGCCTCATCCTTTCTAGCACCTCAGACCACAGACATATGACGCCACACCTTACTTTTCTAATTTTTATGGAGACGTGGTCTTTGTTGCACAGGCTGGTCTCAAACTCCAGGCCACAAGTGACCCCCCCGTCTCAGCCCTCTGAAGGCTGGGATTCAGGCATAAGCCATCATGCTCAGCCTAATATTTTGGTTTTTAAAATTTTAATCAAAGATGGCTTTGAAGTGTGTTTCTTAATCCTACACTGATATTTGGTCAAATGAAAGGCTTTGTGAATTTGTTGGAACTTTTCAGAGTTTAATGCAAACTTATTGCACTTTTTACTAGGCATAATCATTTACTTATTTTGTTTTGTGATGGCTTTAGAAAAAGAAAAATCTCACTTTTGTTCCTCATTATTTGCATAATATTTTTCTCTTTATAGAAAATTCGACTTGGAGCTGAGTATTGAACTTAGAGTTTTAATAAAATTGTAATTTACAGACAGCTCTCACACATGATGGCAAAGTTGTGTATTGATTAATTTAACAAATATATATTGATGACCTTCTGTAGTCCAGGCACTGTGTTAAGTATGAGAGGTATAGAAGTCAATGAGACATATAAAAACATCTCTGCTCTATGGAGTTTTCAATCACAAATTAACAAAGGCATAAGTAAAATAGGTCGCGTTTCAAGGTGGCAAGGGCAGAAGCAGGGAGGTGAGGCAGGAGGTGGTTAAGACACCCCAGGCATACAAAGACAGCACAGGCTTCAGGGCAGCGCACTCACTGCTGCTGACCCCGAGGACACAGACCCAGTGCAGGGAGCAAGCGGATTTCCCAGGCTCTGATCTTCTTCCCTTGTGATTCCGATCTTAACATGAAAGGGAAAGAAAAATCAATTGCATGTTTCACTTTTTTTAAGTCGTTACTGGTATATTAATAATAGGAAACGTGTGTAGGTGGCATTTCGTAGTTTTTAGGGCGTTCTGACACATGCTGGCCTTCACGGCTGCCTGCGCTGAGCAGATCATATCTCTGAGGTTTATCGCTGTGCCTGGAGTCACTTGGTGGGTACTTTCCTCTTTTCAGGAGTGTATATTACCGTCGGTAAATACGTACAAAGTAAGCAATAAGCCATAACCAATACCCATCTATTTGTGGAGGAGGGGAGTAGGGTACACTTCAAGAAATTTTCTTTGCCAGAGACTCACTAACAGGCACAGCTGTCATTGGAGGGGCCGCGTGGTTATTGGAAGGGTATCAGTGGGAATTGTTCAGGGAGATTCTTTAGAAAGAGCAACATTTCCAATGTTCTCCTTTTAAGTTCACCTTTTCTTTTTGTAGGATTCACATATCGAAAGATGAAATTTTAAAAAATGTATTAAAACTGAAAGAACTAAAAAAAAAAAAAATGAACTGTAAGAACTCCCCAGATGTGGGGGGAATTATAATACCAAAAGTTAGTTAAATTTGCTGAGCAGTGATACTGGGTACAGTGTTGCCTTGAATATGTCAACATATTTCAAGAAAAGATGATTTCACATATGAAATTTAAATAATGAGGCTCCTGACATTTTACTTTTAACCTATCAGATATATTGAGTACAATTAAAATATTCTAGTTAGGTCAAAGAAAACAGCCTGAATAACTTTTCTGTATGATTTAATTTAAGCAAGTATATTGTGTATGTCTCAGAGAATCTCAGTTAGAGGTGGGAGACTATAGAAATTGCTATCTGTTGTAGCAGTTGAGAAAGCAAGGGGTGCATTTTGTATTCAGAAATGCATCATGTAACAGTTGTTGCAAATTTGGATGGAAAAAAACCCAAATGGGCAAATATACCTTTGTAGTCAAAGGGAATAATACATCACTTGAATTGCCGTTTGTCTAGGAGATTGAATTTTTGAACATAACAGCAGAAAGTCAGATTAATGTGGTGATGTTTGTGAAAAAAGTTAAGTGCTCGAGATAGGAATTTGAACTATGGTTCGCACGCTCGTAATCTATTTCTTTCTTACAAATATGATTGTTGAAAAGATTAATATTTTATATTGAAAGAGCTCCTTATTTAAATACATTTCAAGTATAACATTGCCCATTAAAGGTGTATTTTTTTTTTTTTTTTCAGTTATGCAACGTGTAGGGAGGGCAGCAGGCTTGGTCCTTTGGAGATGTTCCTTTTGAACTTTTTGGAAGGAAAAGTTCTGGTTCTGGGGCATCCATGGAATTGTGCCACGGGTGCCATTTGAGGCCATGGCGTATTTATTGTGATCCTTCCTTTCCTTTTTCGTGTAGATCACACTTTACATCCTTCTCATTCCTTCTTTCCTTTCTCCTCCCCTCACTTTGTTGATTTAATTCATCCTTTTAACAACTTTTATCAAGCACCTACTCTCTCTATATGCCAGGTATTCTTGTAAGGAAAGTGGGCAATAAACAAACAAATGCAAATATTTATTAGATAGGGACCAGGAAGGAAATGAATGAGAGAGAGCCGGTGTGTGTCCGCAGGGCCAGGGAAGGTCTCACCTCACTGGGATGGCGCCCGCTGTCCCTGCCTCCCTTCGACCTTCAACGTGGCCTGCAGACCCCTGGCAGCTCGGCCACTTTCTCAGCTCCCTGTCTGCCCATCTGCTTTGCCTCCCGCCCTCCTGGGTATCCCAGGACACTGCCAGTCAGTGCTTTGCGTGCCCTCAGCTCTGTGCGGCCTAATGAACCCAGGGTCATCATGCATTCGGCAGGCTCCCTCCCCTGTCACCACCCCGTGTCATCGTCTCAGGCCACACAGCACGTGGCGTTTGCTTCAGGTGTTCCTCTTCCTCCGTTGCCTTGCAGTATCTGTCTTCAGCCCCTTCCAAAATGCCACACCCAGGAAAAGCCAGGTCAGCCTCGTGAATATTCATCTTTGTCTTCCCAGAGGCCAACATGTGCCTGAATTCAAAGATTTTTTTAATAACTGTGTTGTATTTTTTAACCAGATCAATACATGGCTTGATCTTCTGGTCTTTGCTCCTGTGGACCTCAGCCCACAAATACATTCTTCCTTCTGGTACCTCAGTGATGAAATGAAACATAAAACACACTATAAGTAACTTAATACACTCTTGTGAATTAAGTAAAATCTAAAAGGTACATTCGTGACTAGTTTTCTTTCTTTCACTGTTTACTTTTTTCTCAACCCAATAGAGAAGGATGCTGAACCACAATTAGAATTAATGAAGGCAAACATTGGATCCATGTAGAAAAACAACATATTTATGCCTGTATATTTTATCTGCAAAGTGAAATTAGATAAGTCATGTGAAGATTTGTAGGCTTCATTTTAATTCAATCAATTATGTGACTCACCTTAAATGATAATGTATTACTTAGAAAAAGAACATGGCATAGCGGGGCATTGTGGCGGGCACCTGTAGTCCCAGCTACTCGGGAGGCTGAGGCAAGAGGATCACTTAAACGCAAGAGTTGGAGGTTGCTGTGAGCTGTGACACCACAGCACTTCTACTGAGGGCAACCAAGTCAGACCCTGCACCCCCCCAAAAAAAAAAGTATGTTGATGATGGCATACAGAAATCATGGCATGCTTATAATTTTTCATAGAAAAAAATTTGAACACCATTTTAGTGTAACACTTAAAAAGAAAATTAATTTTTAATATTTAGTTGTACACACTTTTATTTGCTGGCCTCTAAAATGGAATGGGATTGATCACAATGAGCTCATTTATAGTTTTGAACCTTTTGCCATCTTTTCCATATGTTAATTGAAAAAACCATAAATAACTATCATCAATTTTCAGCTTTAATTCATTGCTTCCAAATAGCATTCCATTTCCCACTGTTTCTGGTAGACTCATTTTCAATTCTGCATACAATTTCATCATTTTTTAAGTAATACCAATATTTAAAAAGGGCCATTATTTTCTTTGGATATAGATTACTCTGGAAAAGGGGAAGAATATGAACCACCCAAGTCCTTTATTTTTTTGTAGAAATAGCCACATTTAAAGATCATTTTTATATTATTCCTTTCAAACTATCGATTACTAGATAGTAAGAGATAAATTCAACTGAATACAGTAGAAAGGAAGGAAATACTTTAATATCATTTGATAATTTCTTAATTTTTCTTCATTTGTGGCAGAAAAATTAATCTCGTGAGGTTTTAGCTGAACGACACGTTTCATCATTAACAGAATAGCGTAGTATTGCTGTAATTGTGGTCTTCAGGTAGAGGCCTGTTTTGCTCAGTTTTTCATTTGCTGTGAGTTCATAAGGAATGCTCATTTCACTGTGAGTTTCTGTCCATGAAAAATAAATAAAGAAAGACAGGAAGAGTGAGGGGAGGGCAGCGTCACAACTTCTGCCTCATCTTCTCGTCCCTTAGTGACACAAATGTACCAGGAATGTCTTTAATTCTGGGTTCAAAATCTTGATTAAGATGGAAGAATTTCTGGCCTTTCATCTTTAAATATTCTTTAATATGGGAAAATTGGCAGTGATGGATTGACTAATATATAATAAGTACAGAATCAGAGATCTGGAAATAATCCTTGAAATATCACCTCTACTTCCTCAAATCCTGGAAAAAGTACACAGAAGTGCTTGAATTCCTGAGGCTCTTCAAAGAAAATGTCATTAACTTTTTATTGTGAGATACATCCTACATAGTGATACATGCACAGAGCTTGGACAGCTTAAAGAGCATCTATAAACTCCTATGGAACTGCCACGTAGGTTAGATAATATGGAATATTTCTGGTATCTCAGAAGTCCTTTCTATGTAAAATTTCATTTACTTTCTATAAAAACGAGTTCTAGTGTTTTTCAAAGTCTTTATTCAAGAATTCCAAGTCAAATCATTATTTCTTTTTCCTAAAATTTCAATAATTTATTTTTGGAAAGAATTAAACTCTGTAGACCAAAGGTATTTCTATTCCATATACTTTTGAAATGCATTCAGTGGGCCAGAGTAAAATTGTATCCTGTAGATGATGGTGCCGGCTGCATTTGGAGAATTAAGGTGCGGGGAGAGAGCTTCCTTAGTGTGCTCTTCAAAGTGCAGCAGCTTTAGCTGCGAAGTTACAGAGAGCTGAGTGAAAACTAAATCCATCCAGGCATTTTTAAAAGTGTCATGACCGTAGGAAGTTTTATCCAGTTATTTAAAGAGTGGCTTAATATCAGAAAGTTTATTAAGGTAATTCCCCACATTAATAGATTAAAGGAGAAAAAAATTATTTTCTTACTAGTTGCACAAAAGGTATTTAATAAAAGTCAATGTCCTGTCATGATAAAAATTCGTAATGAACTAGGAATTTTCTTAACACGGTGCAGATTATCCCCTAAGCTCCACGGCAGCCATATTGATGCTGGAACATTAGCTGTGGTCCCTTCACCATCAGAAACGAGACTTAGCAACTGCCTCTGCTTTACAAGTTTGAGCCAGAGCAATAAAACAAGAAAAATAAAAGTTCAAATATTATATGTATATCAAATTAAAATTGATGGTCCTATAATTTGTATATAAATTAATGTACATTAAAATTAATATATTGTCTTTTTTGGAAACAACACTGATTCAAACTATTTTTCAATGATGCTTAAAATGGAAGAGAATTACGTAATCGTTTGTTGCTTATGATTTTATAAATGTGGTCTTTTTTATACTCAAAAGTGCTGATATTGATGGGGGAAAAAAACCTGGGCAAAATGAAATCTAACGAAAATAATTATTGTCTATTTTGTCTTGGAATTTTTTTGGTATAAAAATTCTTCCTTTAAAATGTATTGGCTTTGATATAGTGAGTTCTTAAGCGATGTTCATTTAAAGAAGAATTTCTATATAAAAGTTTTTATAATACATTGAATTTCATAAACTTTGATCTTGCTGATATATAAAAGCATAATCTGGAATTAGGTTCAGCTAGATAGAACAAAACAGGTGAAATTATCTTTAATAAGATAGAAGTTAATTTTTTTCACATATGGAAGAATTTTTTAGGTAAGTGGTATATAGACTGTATTCCATAGATTCATCAAGGACCCCGCCTTCTCCCAGCTCACTAATCTTTCATCTGTGATATAATCCCTGCCCAGCTCACCAATCTTTCATCTGTGATATAATCCTGTCCCCATGGTAAACGTCTGGTCGTCACCTGCATTTTTAGCCAACAGGTTAGTAGAAGGGGCAAAGTCACAGAAAGGAAACTTTCCACATGGCCTCACCTGTCTAAGGTTGTGGCTGGATCGTGCCATCTTTCAACTCAGTAGCAATATGACCAGCTAAAAATTATGGTTCTTGTGAGGCAGGTGGATGGGGAAAAAGAATCTCTTAAGGCTATCCCTTGTAGGTGGATATTTTTATGTATTTAATTGTTGGAAGATTAGAAGAAACACACTCTTTATTTTACCTTGTCCCTTTTAGTACAGGAATAGTGTGTTGTTGAGCTGGGTTTTTTAAAGACAATTTTGTCATTATGAATAGTAAACAAACTAGCATAGAAACAGAAATAACATACATAATAAAGCTTCATTGAAATTCAGTTATTTAGAGTGCAATTGCCTAATTCTTTCAGGCAACTTATGCTCACAAATTGTACTTAGCATAATTGCTGGTTTAATACTATCTGTGTTTCCAGATTAAATATTTTTGATTTGCATTCATTACAACAATTGTCCTCTGCACTTTGGGTAATAGCACACTGTTTATTCTAGGACCGAGAATTACACCTGGCTTCTTGTGCCAGCTCCACCTGCTCATTCTCAAATACCTGCACACACACACACACACACACACACACACAGTTGTCTATTTATTTTGTAGCATAAGGATCATTATTTTTCCTCATTTTTAAAAACAAACCCAAACTATTGGAACATGTGCAGCCTGTAGTTTTCCTGTCCTTTGATGATCTTGGCTCTTTTCTTGTTTGTTCATAAAGACTTAAATACATTCAAAGGTTAACAAAGAGAGGCATGAATTTTAATGCCTTAAGTAAGTTTAGGGAGCATTTTCAACCATTTATCAATCTGCATTTGAGGAGCATTAATGAAGAGTCCAAAACCATGGGCACCTTCTAGAAGTATTTATAAATTTGGACATAATATCTCACTAGGACTTTTTGTAACTTGAAAATAGGACTTTTTTTTAACTATGGCAGTAGTTTTTACCTGCAGTACCGGTAGCCATTTCTCTAGACAAGCAAAGCAATTGAGATCAGACCTTAGGCTGTTGTCAAACTCTGCTGACCCAGGGTCATCCAGATGTCGGATGCCGCTTCTTCTCAGGGGTCACGGCTGGCCTGTGAATCTGTGAAATGCAGACCCTCATTCCGGGAGTCTCGGTGGGGCCGGAGGCTCAGCCTTCCTGGTGAGCTCCCAAGTGCTACTAAAGCTGCAGTCTGCGGACTGCGCATGGAGCAGCTGTTTCTAACTAAGGTGAATTTAGAATTATAACAGCATTTCAGATGTGGTTAGAGCTGCTGCACTCAGGTGGCACGTGGACTGGAAGAACAGGAACATGCTGTCAGGGCGTAGCTGACAGTGGGGGTCTGGCCGGGGGACATGGAAGGCTTTACATACCATCAAAGTGGAGACAGTTGTCAGGTATTCTGAGTGTGGAAAGAGAAAACTCGACAGTCCAAGCATGCTGTTAAAGTGATGTATGTGGTTGTTGCTAGACTAACGGCTGTTCATTGTAAACGTGAAGTCTACTTTTTGCCTTCATATATAAGGGAAATTACTGATAAGGTAGGAGATGTGGCCGTTTAAGTATTTGGGGATTTGATTCATCCTGTTATGTAAACTAATTAAGATGAGAACATCCATGGCTCCTGCGTATGCAGGGGCGCACAGGTTTCCTCCTGTGTTACTGAACTGCATGAAGACTTTGTACCCAGGGATCTTAGATGCCCTGCTTTCAAAGTCATTTCTTAATTATTAATGCTTTTTTCAGGCTTTATGAGAGGTGTCGTGTCTCCTGAAGTAACAAAGTCGTGGCATGCTGTGATGGGGTATTAATAAATGAGGATGACACCTGGGAAGTGAGGTGTGGAATGGCCATGTTCAAGGTGGGAGCTTCCTTTGTGATCTGCATTTGACCGGGTACCCGCTCACATTCAGTGGAGCTTTTGCTCCTGGGTCAGCACATCTTTAGGCTGTAGTGCTTTTTCGGGAACATCAGGCTGGAAGTGTAGACTCCCACTAAGTCTACCATTGAGAAGCTGCAAGGCCCAGTTCACACGTGTTGGGCTGACCTGCTTCTTACAACCTAGTGGACGCCTTTCTGCTTTTCTCCCCCACGTTGTCCCCGATGGTGAGAACAGTAACGTGCACAGTTATCCTTGAGGAGCTTGCATTCTCGCTGCTCTGCCTCTAGTCTCACCTCCACAGCACTGTGGGGATGACCGTGGGAAGCACACACCAGCTCTGCCACCTGCAGCGTCAGGATTCAGTGCCCAGGCATGGATCAGGTGCACGGGCTCTGGCCCTCCTCTGCCTCCTTGTTGCCCGTCCCTCCTCACTTCCAGCTCGCCCTGTGTTCTGGTTGTACTGAGCTGCTTGTTTTTAGAGCTCAACTTGCTCCCTTCTGTTCAAAGCTGAGGAAATAGGCTCTTTCCTCTCCTTGGGATGTTTTTCACCACGGCTGCCTGGGGCCCCTGGTTCCAGCTGAGACAGCGCGGCTTCCTGGAGGGTGCCTGTCTCTGGCCAGGTGGTTAGGCTGCAAGGAGTAGACACCCACAGCCGTAAGTTTTATATTAAACAGAGCAGACCACGTCCGGGGCATCCCAGGATAGGGCAGGAGACGTAACTCGGACTTAGGAGATGACGAGAACAGAGAGGAAGAGCCCAGGCTGCTCACATCCACTGGGGACGGGACGCGGCTGGCCTGCAGCTCCTTCCTCTCCTCACCTCTTCCCTTCTTCTCTCTTGATTTGCAAGGTCAGGTTCTGTCTTCCCTCCTGTCCCGTCACATCACATCAGCTTGCTCGGAGCCTCCATCTGGCTTACCCTCATGTCCTTTTGGCCGTTACTCTACCTGAATTTTCACCTCCTTTTCCTAATTTCAAATTACCAAAGAGATATTTGGGTGGTCCCAGTTAAGTCAAGTGGCCAACTGGCCACATCTGTCAGTGCTAAGAAGCTGTGACGGGTCCTGCTGCCCCGATTCTGTCGTTCGTGAGTAAACAATCCCTTCTTTTTATCCCAAGGCCCGTTTTACTGATTTCTAACACTCATTTTTTTACTTATCCCTCACTCAGAGGATCTAAGGAACCTGGATTTTAGGGTGCAGCTGCGTGGTAAAAAACTCGTCTCCAAATTCTGAACGTGTTTTCCCTCTCAAGGTTTCTGTGTCAAGTAAGATTTCAGTGTTTTGAACGGGCTTAATTTTGGTACGATCATTATAAAGTCTTTGTTTTGCTTGGTATAGTCAACTCCACTCTTTTATTTGAGAAGAAAATTTCGCAATAAAATTTTTTAAAAATTAGAATTTTTTATGCCTTCTATGAAAATCTACCTACTTAAGTGAGTTAACGATAGTAAACTTACATTTAGATTAATATCATTCAGCTCTCCAAACTACTTCCCAAGACTGTCCCAGTGACAGTACTTTCAACGATAAGGGGTAAAATTGTCTAGGGAAACTTATTTCAGTGGAAATATCCTAGAGAAATTCCATTAAAGCTGAAGTTCATCAGAGCATTATAAATACTTCTCTTCAAATACATCCTATATCCTATAAATTCTTCCATCATGCCGTATTTTGAGAATTTATCGTATGAAAAACCCATTCATAGGGTGAATAAGAACATGGTAAAAATTTTGTTGATTATAAACATTGCTAAGCACTGGTTTTTGAGGGCCCTATTTCAAACAGCCTGCGTGACCCTCTTGACAAAGCTTTCATTTCATGCTGGAATTTGCAGAATATATAAAATGATCTTCCTCTGTGGGTGTCAGAAGGAAGGGTGTGCCTAAAGGGAAGAAAACTGTAAAATTTTTTTGAATTATCAGATATGTTCTCCTCCATTTAAAGAAATCTGTGAGGAAGAAGGATGAAAAATCTAGCAAAGAAAACAAAAGGAAATTGCAAGAAATTCGGAGGATCATCACAGCAGGTCCAATATCCAAATACAGGGTTTCTAAAGTAGATAAGAGAGGAATAGGGAAAAGAAATTACCAGAGAATGTACAAGAATATTTATCAATACCAAAATAAATATTCAGATCGAAATGGGTTAGCAAGATGACTGAGAAAAGACCCGCAGTAGACACATCAATATTTTAATCAGACAGGAGGCCAACGGGGAAATTGTAAAAGCTTTCAGAGGATGGAGAGAGAGAAAGAGACAGAGGTTGATTAGGAGATACCACAAGTAAATTATGACAAATCAGAATGGTGCTTAAGTTCTCAACAACATGATTATAAGAAGTTGACAAAAGGACAATACCCTTAAAATTCTTAGAGGGAATGATTATCATTTTAAATTCTCTGTCCAGCCAAAACACAAGCAATGATGAAGCAAAAATGGAAATGAAGCAGGTGGCAGAGGTCAGGAGGGGGTGGGTGAAGTCACACCCGCTAGGTGCAGGGCACACCTTCTGAGTGATGGGCACTTACAATTTTAACTCACACTGTACAAAAGCAACTCGTGTAGCCAAAACATTTGTACTCTCATAATATTCTGGAGGAAAAAAGGACAAGGCAGGGAAGGGCAGACATTGTAGACACGGTCCAGGAGCTGTGCCCTAGCACAGGGTGCTGCACGGCCCAGTGGAGAACGGTGTTTATGTGGCTTTAACAACTTAAGGGATGATGGAACCCAGAAATGTACTATGAGTCTATTGGAAAGCAACTCAATAGAGAATGAATGAAACTGTGAGCTGAAAAATCAGAGTGCCAACACATTTGGGGAAACAAAGGTACCCGCCAGAGCAGTCTGCTAAAAGAATGGAGGAGAGTCGTGTGGGGGGGAGCTGGGCCGGGGATTGTAGGTTCATTGTAGGTTCATTGTAGGTTTCTATACCATTTGACTTTTAACTGTGTGTTTACACTACTAGGATCTTAAATAATCATTTAAAAATGTATATTTCCTATTTCAAAAATTGGTACATGGCCGAAGTTGGAACGTCATCCTTTTTCTCCACTGTTCAGTGAGGTGCTGTAGGCTGCACCAGGTCTCCTTCCCGGCACCTTGTCCCCACTCCCGACACCACTGTCACCATGCTGGCCCAGTACTATCGAGTGACAGGTGCAGGCACCTAACGGGTGCGGAGGACGGAGCCTTATGCTCATTTGAGAAAAAGAGAGAAAAGAGCTTTTTTTCTGAACTAGAGATGTATGAAAGTGCTCAGCAAACAGCGCACTGACCCCACACCCTGCCCGCCCTGTCACCAACATGACCCCTGTCACCAACATGAACACTGTCACCAACATGACCCCTGACACAACATGACCCTTGTCACCAACATGAACCCTATCACCAACATGACCCTTGTCACCAACATGAACCCTGATACCAACATGACCCCTGTCACCAACATGACCCCTGACACCAATATAAACCTCTTCACCAAGCCCAGTCCACTGAGCGGTAGGGAAGTCAGTCGGCTCAGTGGAGTTACCTGGTTCTTCTGCTTTAATGCTCTTTTTCCACGTGACTATTTGGGAAACTTGTGAATTTGCAGCCCCTGTTAGGGGGGCGCTCCTGCCTGGCCCTGCCCTTTTAGGGGTGTTCAGGCTGCTGAGGCCTGGAGCGGAGCAGCCTCCCCTGAGTCCCCACACAGCGCACAGGACAATGAGCTCGAGTATCAGGGGCTTAAACCTTGGCTGGGACACAGTCACCTCTCCCTCTCGGTGGCTAAAGGACATTGGCAGCCACTTGGCGGGCTGTCCTCTGGACCCCCCTGACCGCTGGGCTCCAGATCCATAACTGCGGGAAACTGGGCCAGGAGTCGCTACAGCACTTGGGGCACCCTACAGAAAATCAGGGACGTGTTGATATGAAGCGTGTGGAGAAAAGAAATGTAGAAACCAGAGCAGCCGTGGCTACCTACTGCTGTGTGGTTTCAGATTAAAATTAATTGGCGGGGCAAATATTAGGAGGCCGGGGACTCAGATGAGCAGGTTCTGTCTGGGAAGCGGTAGCACAGCAGGGCGTGAAGGGCCTGCTGAGCAGGAGGATGGGGCTGGAGCTGGAGGATTTGGGGCTGGAGCTGCAGCTGGAGCTGGAGGAGTCGGGGCTGGAGCTGAAAGAGTCGGGACTGCAGCTGGAGCAGGAGTCAGGGCTGGAGCAGGAGTCAGGGCTGGAGCTGGAGGAGTCGGGGCTGGAGCTGGAGGAGTCAGGGCTGGAGCTGGAGGAGTCAGGGCTGGAGCTGGAGCTGGAGGAGTCAAGGCTAGAGCTGGAGGAGTCGGGGTTGGAGCTGGAGGAGTCGGGGCTGGAGCAGAAGGAGTCAGGGCTGGAGCTGGAGCTGGAGCTGGAGGAGTCAAGGCTGGAGCTGGAGGAGTCGGGGCTGGAGCTGGAGGAGTCGGGGCTGGAGCTGGAGGAGTCGGGGCTAGAGCTGGAGCTGGAGGAGTCAAGGCTAGAGCTGGAGGAGTCAGGGTTGGAGCTGGAGGAGTCGGGGCTGGAGCAGGAGGAGTCAGGGCTGGAGCTGGAGCTGGAGCTGGAGGAGTCAGGGCTGGAGCTGGAGGAGTCGGGGCTGGAGCTGGAGCTGGAGGAGTCGTGGCTGGAGCTGGAGGAGTCGTGGCTGGAGCTGAAGGAGTCGGGGCTGGAGCTGGAGGAGTTGGGGCTGGAGCTGGAGCTGGAGCTGGAGCAGGAGGAGTCGGGGCTGGAGCTGGAGCAGGAGGACCGCCTGGAGGCACTCCCTGCTGTGGAGCACTCCCCCAGGAACAGGTGTGCTCCCCAGTTAGTTTAGAAAATACTATTTTCTGAAATGATTGCATAAAATTGCAATTGCTTCTCCCTAGAATTTTTCTACAGTTCTATTAATGTTGACTTTCTCCTTAGGAGAAAACTTTAAATCTGAAGGCTCTGGAGGATGAGTGGAATGCTTAGGTTGTGTGCTTGCGTGTTTTGATTTTGTATTGGAACTTGTCGCATAATTAAACTTAAATATTTTAAGGATATCTCATTTACTGTATCCTTGGAGGATCATTGTAACTCAATAGTGAATTTTCCCTCCAGTATGTTTTGTTTTACATAACAAAGGCAGCCTTAATGAACCTTTATCTCATTACAACCTAATACCAATAGTGATTTAAATATAAAAATGAACGGGGATTTTATCCTAACTTTCATTCTCTTTAGAGCAAATAATTAATACTGCTTAATTCATTCATTTTCTGAGAGTAAAATTAGCATTTGGTTAAGATAAAATTTATTGATAAAGATGTTGGCTTTTTGATAGCAAACAAATTTTTGATATTTTGTGAAAGACAATTACAAGTCTTAGGAATGAGAAAAAATATAGGACATCTTAACATTAATTTGGCTAATCCAGAAGGAGACAATAGTATCGTTTTAATATCTTACACCAATTCTGTCGTTTTACATTCAAGAAAATACAGCACAAAGTAGTACTATTTTATATTAATGGAGGAAGAAATTCAGCTTTTGGGGGTTTTCTTAATTTTGTTTTAATGAAGTAAGTTAAAGTGCATTTCCCCACTGCATATGAATCAATTCCACTCATATTTACTAATTTCCCACTGCATATGAATCAACTCCATTCATATTTACTAATTTCTTTCTTTCATCTCTGTCATTCAACTTATCTTTCCTGTTTAATCATAAGTGAAGATATCATGAAATAAAATAAAAATTCCATCATGCCAAAAGAGCAATAATCAGGACAACCTATTCCTGTGTCCCCAATATATAACCACGTAGTGTCCTCCCTGCAGCAGAGGTGCAGCCATTTGTACCAGCCGTTGTGATGGTGGAAATTCCTGGTCAGGGGGGCACAGACCCTTGTTTCTGAATGTATTAGAACAGATATACATTTGTGTTTTGACTGTATTAGAACAGATATACATTTGTGTTTCAGTATGAAATCATACTGAAACACAAAATGGTCAGCTTTTTAGCAGATTCTGATTATACTTCTGGACAGACTGGAAACCATTGATTATTTTATTGTGTTATTTTACCAATGGAATTTTAGAAGATTTAAGAAGGACTTTAATGTATTACAAGTAACAATATGATTTTTGCTAAATTTATAAATTTGGTATTTTATGAAAATTTAAAAGCATAAGGTTCTATATATATATTTTTTTCCTATTTGGTTTCTTCTTTTCCAAATCTTGAGAACTATGCCCTTTCAAATGTGGCAACAGTCCTTGGAAGTACATTATTTACTTTAGCAAGAGTCACCTTTTGTTATGAATTAGTTTTATCAAAATCAAAGAAGGTTTTTAAATCGCATGATTTGTTCACTAAGAGATATAAATAACTTTATGATAATAGAAATTCATGTAAATTATAATGGGAAGCAAATTTTAAAATAAAAATTTATGTAAAGTTTAATACAAATTTATTTTTATAAATGAAAATTTATATATAAATGCTAACTTTTAAAATTTCATTTTAAAAGAACTACCTTCCAACAAGGTAATTTACATAATTCCTCTACTTAGGAATAAACATTAAATTCAACAATGAAGTAAATGGTGGGTGAGCTTGATTTATTCATATAGTATTTAGTATTCCTAAAGCATTTAGTAGTTGTACAGTATATTGGGTCTTCTGAAATACTTTACCAACAGTAAGTTACACTTCTCACTGAGATAAGTGAGCATCACTGATGTCCACGGAAAAGAAGCCATACTCACGAAAATAATTTAAGGAAGTTCATTCTGAGCCAAATTTGAGGACCACGACCTGGAGCCACACCCAGGAAGCCTTGAGCACATGGACTCCAGGTGGTGGGGTCACAGTTTGGTTTTACACATTTTAGGGTATCAGGGATTACAGGTGAGGTCATAAATCAATACATGGAAAACATTGATTGGTTTGGCCCCAAAAGGTAAGACGTCTAGAAGTGGGAGTTTATAGATTATAGGTGGGTTTAAAGATTCTTTAGCTGACAATTGGCTGAAAGTATTAGGCTCTGCCTAAAGGTCCTGGAGTCAGTAAAAAGGAGAACTTAAGATAAAGAATCTGTTAATTAGAAGCAAAGTACCTGACAGACTGGGGGTTTGTTATGTGTACCAAGGACCACCAGGTGGGTGCTGCACAGCCTTAGGCCTGATAGGGAGTCACAGAGGACAGAGAAGGAGGGGACATGATGAGGCCTGTCTGACCCCTTTTCTCCTGGCCAGAAACTCAGTTTTAAGATCCTCTTGGCCAAGAGGGGTCCAGTCCGTTAGTCTCTGAGGGGGGAGCCTTATGATTTTATTTTAGTTCTCACTAAGAATGATTTGTCTCATTTAACTCCCATTTTATATTTCATTTTTTCCAGAAGTATCTAACTGCTTTTGCAATATAAATGCCTGTTATTTACCACAACTGCTAGTTTCTCTGGGCTGCGGCTCTGCGAGACTGCATCTGTACAGTGTCCTCAGTTTAGGCAACATGAACTTGAGGCTAAGACATTGTACCTGTCAGTGCACCCAGTAAATGTTTCCTAATAATCTGGATGAAATATCAGTAATTCCCTTGGAATGTAAATTGTTATACCCGATTAATGGAGCACACTTCAAATGATTTAGGTTGAGGTTTTAATCATATTTTTGCTGAACGATAGTATTACTGCTTTTGTCCCACTTTGAGTGTAAAGAAGAGTGTTTGCATTTGAGTTTTCTGGCCTGTTTTCTTCCCAATTCTTCGATGATATTTGGCAAGTGCCTTTCACCTGACGATGTTGTATTGCTCTGAAATGTCACTCAAAGGTGACATTTAAATAGGTTCAGAATGAATAGTACAAAATTAGAAAAATAAAACAAAGATCTGGCATTTAACCCATTGATAAGCTTTACCCTGAAACACTAATGGTGCTGTAAGATCTCGGATGCTTTGTTTGTCTCAGAAAATGCACGGATTATTTTCTCACAATAGCCCTTGAGCAGAATGTCTATCAACACCCCCTCTTTAAACAGGGGGAGCCACAGCTTAGACATGTAAGGTGAATCTCTAAAACAGGACTTAGAGCCGTGATTTCTGACTTCAGCGGCCAGTCTGCACCCCTATTTTACACCATGGTTTTTCACTGTTGGCTCAGAATCTGCTGGCAGAGGCAGATTTGGGGGGGCCCAGAGTCATTAATAACACCTCTCACACTCACGTGCACTGTTGTTTATTACTATGTGTTCTATAAAATACAAATCCATTAAAGCGTTACTGAACCAATCATAGTTTAGTTATCCTTTATGTATTTTCCTAATAAATATCAGAAGTACAGCCTCTATCACGCGTAACCTGACTGTTAATAGAGCCTGTCTTTGAGGTCAGCTGCGCTGGGGTTCAGTCCCTGCCCCAACGCTTTGGGTGACATCATGTCAAGCACGTTCTTTAACCTGTTTGTGCCTCTATTTCCTCATCTATAAAATGTAGAAAATTACTAGAATATGGCTCACAGGATGTTGTGAGAATCAAACAAAATTATACATGAAAAGTACTTATAGCAAATACCCAGAAATTGTTATATATTAAGTATCAACAGTGTCATCATTATAATATGTAGTTCCATGAAATGTCCCAATTTTAAAAAGAGATTTTCATACTTGAAAGATGGAACCCACTTCTCTATACGGTACTGCCCCGGGGAGACTCCTCTTTATTTTGGTCAAAAATGATAAACATAGACAATTTCACTTTTTTGTGAATTAAAAACTCAACTTTTATTTATGATATGCCTCAAGCTTAGGGCATATTAGCTTCAATAATGGAGAGAGAAGGCCCGTAAGACAGATCCACTGGGTGTGTTCAGGTGTCACCTCCTGGTTATTAAACCTTTGTCAGAGACATAACCTACGAATGTCTTCTCCCATCTGAGGGATGTCTGCCTGCTGGACTTACTGTGTTCTTGGCTATACAGAAGCTTTTCAGTTTGATCAGACCCCAGGAATGTATTTTTGGTGTTGCTACAATTGCCCAGGGGTCCTTCTCATAAAATATTTGCCCAGGCCCATTACTTCGTTTTCCCTGCCCTTTCTTCTAGTATTTTTATAGTTTCATG
>CAUYPK010157016.1:0-60494 GCA_963574355.1 Loris lydekkerianus
ACCGCGTCCCCTGACCATTTTTTTTTGTTTTTGTTTTTTTTTTTTTTTTTTTGAGACAGAGTCTCTGTTGGAGTGCCCAGCCTAGAGTGCTCTGTGGCCTCAGTCTAACTCATAGCGACCCCAAATTCTTGGGTTCAAGCCATCCTGCCTCAGCCTCCCAAGTAGCTGGGTCTACAGGCATCTGCCACAATACCCAGATAATTTTTCTATTTTTAGAAATGGGGTCTTGCTCTTGCTTAGTTTGGTCTCACACTCCTGAGCTCAAGGGATCCTCCTGCCTCAGCCTCCCAGAGTGCTAGGATTACAGGTGTGAGCCCCCCCCACTATTTCCTTACATGTAAATTTCCCTCCCAGGACAACTGTGAGAGTAAGCTGTGATAATTCAGACAAGGTAGGGCCTGTGCATACCCAACAATGCACCGTATATGACCCTGTACCCCTTCTAGAATCCTTCTCTCCAGGGACTACACTCACTGACTACCAGGGCTCTCCCACCAGCCTCTCTCACTTCCTTTTCTCTCTTGAAGCCCCTAAGAATCTCTAACCCTTAATAGGAATTTACTTGAAATCTGGCATCATCAAAGCCCTGATTAACCTCTGAATCTATTAACCCAAACCTACAGCTTCAAGAAGGGTGTTATCCTGCCAAATCCATTTGACAGATGAGAAAACTGGTAACCCTGTCCCAGCTCCTGCTGCCTGGAAGTGGTGGTCTGGGGCTGCTCACGGCATGCGTGCTCCCTCTCTGAGAGAGGCCCAGGCTTCCATTCCCTGAACCACCTTCCAGATATTACCAGGGCTCAAAATTTCATAGGCATAAATTTGAAAGGTATAATAACGAAGCTTTAAAATAAAACAAAGGAGCATATAGTTTTATGGTATTGGGGCCAGCAGATATTTCCCAAATAAGACAAGAAAAGAATTAACCTTAAAAGAAAAGAGAGACTGGATAGAACTTCTTAAGACCTGTGTTCATCCAAAGACACCATTAAGGAAATTAAAAGACAAACTACAGACAATTGTCACATACCTATCTGACAAAGGATGCATACTCAGAATATATAAAAAACTTCTATGATTCAATAAGGCTTGCTCATAAACATATTTTAAAAGGTCCCCTAGGGCTGGACTTGCATCCTAGCCCACTCTTCCGTCCACTTAGTAGAATCTTGGACAAGTATGTGTAAGGTTCTAACCTCCCCTCCCAAATTAATTCCCACATTTCCAAATTGGAGATAAAACCTGTGCTCTGTAAGCCTCCCTGTTGTGTTTTCTGTGAGAATGATAGGAGAGGTAATTCACCAAAAATGGATCACGTGTCAGGGTGGGGATTCAGGTTTATGTAAGCCCCCTCCTCCTTCTCAAATTGGAGCTCCTCAAACTCTTGGGCCTGGCCTCAGCCTGACCTCTGGCTCCTGGCGCCCTGCACACAGAGTGCATGGAAGCACACGTGATATGTGAGTAGGCAGGGAACAGCATTCCTGGATGCAGGAAGGGCATGCGCAAAGCCTGAGTGCGGAAATGTACATGCAGGGTTAGGTTTGGCAGGGTACAAGCAGGGGAAAAGTGGATGGGGTTGGGTTTTAAATACCAGGCTGAGGAGTCTGGATTATCTTGAGGACAGCAGGCAGCCACAGAAGTTTTAGGGACAAGGAATGTGAGAGGGGAAAGGGAGAGACAGGGCTTTGGAGACTGGAGGTGGGGGTAAAAAACTTCTAAGTAGCAGCAGGATGACTGCAGGAGAAGGAAGCCGATGGATGAGAAGCCACCAGGGTGGACAAGAGAGTAGTTTTAGGGCTGATCCCAAATGGGGGACAGAGAGGCCAGCAGAGCAGGAGAGGTGTCCAGCTGCCCCATGCCTTCCCTCCTTCCAGAAAGGGACCAGCAGACCAAGGGGTCATGCAGTGCCTCTCAGATGTGGTCCTGAGACCAGGAGCAGCAGCATCAGTATGGTGAACTTGTTAGAAACACACTCAGGCCCCACTCCAGACGTGCTGGATCTGAACTTCCAGGGTTGGGCCCAGCACTGTGAGAATAAGCCTTCCAGGGGATAATGACAGTGTGCTCAAATTTCAGAAGCTCTGGGTGGGACGGCCACAGAAAAGAGGCTTCCTCAGTCTTCACTTTCAGGGACACGGGTAAAAGATGACAGGCACAGAGCCAGGCAAGTTTGGGCCAAAGCAGGGGGAAGAAGAGGAAGGTGGGCCCATCTCCCTCCGGTAATCATCATGATTGGCTTCAGCCAGAGGTCAGCCTTCAGGAGCAAAGGCGGGTCACCTGGAGAGGAGAACGTGCCTCTTGTGAAGAGCTCAACTCGCCCAAACACTAGCTCTTGCGGGATGGCTCAATCCAGTCTAAAGACTCAGAATTTCTCACTCCATCTTACTCCCTGCTGAGAACTTACTGTGGGTCCCTAACTTACCTGCATCCAAGCACTTGAGGGTTAATAGGAAATGGCCACCAGCACAGCTGGATGTGGTCACTCCTGGGTGATTGACAAACCATTCAGGGCCAGATACCTGACCCAGGTTCTGACCCGGGGCTTGATGATCCATTAGACTAAGGTTTAAAAATAGCTGTGCTGTAGGCTGGGGCTGTGTCTGTGTGTCTGTGTGTGTGTGTGTGTGTGTGGGGGGGGTGGTCCTGAGCTTCCCTAGGTCTCCGCTGACTTCCCTTCTCTGGGGTTTGACCCTCTGTCTTCGGAGGTGAGTTGTCTGCCATGGAGCATTTGGCTGAGCCCCCCAGAACCAGTATTTTTTGAGGCTTTGGAAGGAGTGTTATCTGGTAAGGGGGGGGAGTCTCTGGGAGGGAGAAGAAAGGGGGATTGGTAATATTGATTTCTGCTCTTTCTAGAAAGCCTTGTCTTATTCTTAGGGTGAAATTCTAGTTAGTTTGGAGTCTGACGTTCTGGTTAAATAGCTTCACCACCTTTAAGTTTTACCCAGCTCCCAAAAGCGGGTCTGAGCAGCTGGCCCACCACTCCAGGCTGGGGATGTCTATGCCCCATCCTCAGCCCTGATATCTCTGGTGAAGGGAGGCCTGATGTGCATCAGGGAGAGCGTGTTAAGTCATTTAAATAATTAAGAAGCAGGGTGATTATCATTGAGGGGAAGATGAGAAAGAACAGATGTGGCTGAGAAAGAGGCTTCAACTTAGGTTCAAATATCCACAAATATGCAAAAAGGATACCACGTGGTGCGGTGACAAATCTCCCTCCCATTCTCCTTCCCTGTTTGCCAATTTCCATCCTTGAAAGGTGACCACTCTTTCTAACTCATAATGTCCATATAAACATATAAAAAGATAATTTTTAATTTTCATCCTTTTACATAAAAGTTCCATATTTTGCACATCGTTCTGAACCATGCACCCCCCCCCCTTATTCTTACCCCTTGGAATTTTCCCTATCAGTTGCCTGTGTCCTTGTCACTCTCAATAGCTGCACGTGCAGGGCTGCTCCCCTGTATGGCTGCACTGTAAATACTGCACCAGTCCCCTCCTGTGGCCATTTGGGTTTTGGCCAGTCACCTGCTGTCACTAACAGTGCTGGAAGGCTCTAGCTCGTACAGCTATGATTTTACAAATATCCAAGTGCTCCCAAAGCAGGAGTACTAGGTCAAGGGGAACTGCTGCCTTGGTCATTGTGGGTGTTGGCCTCTTCTTCTTCTTCTTCTTTTTTTTTTTTTTTGAGGCAGAGTCTCATTATGTCGCCCTTGGTAGAGTGCTATGGTGTCACAGCTCACAGCAACCTCAAACTCTTGGGCTTAAGTGATTCTGTTGCCTCAGCCTCGCAAGTAGCTGGGACTACAGGTACCTGCCACAACACCCAGGTATTTTTTTGTTGTTGTTATCATTGTTGTTTAGCAGGCCCGGGCCGGGTTCGGACCCACCAGCCCTAACCACTGAGCTACAGGCACCGAACTGCCCTCCCGCTTCTGATGGGGAGATGGCAAAGGATGCAGGCTGGAGCCAGATGGGACAGGGCTTGAACCTCTCCTTTGTGCTTTCTGGTTGTTTGATCATGGAGCCCAGGCTCACCTGCTCTGAGCTCCAGTTTTAAAAACCAAACACAGAGTGAAAGCAACTTCCCAGTGCTTGAGGGCTAGCCAATGGGGGTGGCTGTCAGGCCGTTGGCTCTAATTGGACGATCTCCACCCGCTCCCCACCTGTTGTTTTGTCTCTGAGGCTCTTAATATGTTCTGTTAATATTATAAAGCCCTGGGTCTCCCCAGGGCCTCTCTAGGGCTGTTAAGCTAAGGGATTATAACAGAACCTTCTACAAAAGCACAGCTATCTTCCACTTATATCTTTTCCTTTGCCAAGCATCCTACACGCATGATTCCACCCACTTCTTGAAATGATCCTACAGGGCAGGAAATACCACTCCCCCTCAGGCTGACCTCTTCATCTTTGTACAACCCTGCCCCACCCAAAGAGCAGGCCAACCTTCTCATGACCTCTTGTAGTTCCTGCATGATGTCCGCTAGGGGGCGACAGACCCTGTGGAGTTGT
Source organism: Loris lydekkerianus (assembly GCA_963574355.1). NCBI lineage: Eukaryota > Metazoa > Chordata > Mammalia > Primates > Lorisidae > Loris > Loris lydekkerianus. The sequence goes on from CAUYPK010157016.1 coordinate 4,513, forward strand.
CTGTTGCCTTCTGCTTTATTTACCGCAGGATGAGACCTCAGCAGGACTGTGTAAGGCCAGAATGAAGGGTGTGTTTGATTCTGTATGAGCAGAAGTGCAGGTCTGTGCGTAAAAGGAGAAACACTGGGCACAAGCATCTCAAACTCTGTGTGAAACTTTCACCTGTAACCTGTGGCTGGCAATAGGTTACAAAAGTTAATACAAAAAGTTAGTTGGGGACTCATCTTCAGAGTCCTTTCACCAAGGGAAGCATCCTCTGCCTGTTCTAAACAGAGCCCAAACAGCACATCTGCATAGCTGCCTCTTTCTCTTTCGTGCCACAGGGGATCAGGACACTCTGGGAACCCAGGATCTATTTGGCATATTTACTTCTCAAGCCCTAGAACCAGGTGGCCCAGGACCTCAGTGATCTAGGAACATGAGTGGAGAGAAGAAAGAGGCCTCACTCGGTATTCTCAGGGTTCAGAATGAACCAGAGTACAGGAGGAATGTGCCAGAAAGTTCTGGTATTTCCACTCAGCATGAGCAACAAGGGCACTACCAACTGGACAGTCCATGTGGGACAGCTCAGCAGCCCCCGGGGTCCCCAGTGCAGCACCACCCTGTCTATGGAGAGATGAGTGGTGTGATCCAGCAGCAGTGGGTCCCCCAGGCCCTGGACAGACCTGAGCTCCAGGCCACTTGTCTCTCTGCAGTGGAATCAGGAGAGGCAGCAGAGGCTGGCCCAAGGTGGGTCTCCCTTAAATGAGCCTGTGGGGGGGCAGGAGCTGTCCTGGGGGTGGAGGAGCGTGCCACAAAGTTTGTACCTCACACACTGTCTCCTCCCTCTCCCCTCTCCATTTGCCATAGCTCCCTTCCAGGATCTGAGTTTGGTAAGTACCACTGGGATGGTATGGGCAGGTGGGCGTGGCAGCCCGAGCTGGGCCCCAGATGGAGTACTGGTAATGGGGCCTGGTGTCAAGAGAGTAGCCTTCTCCCTATGTTGGGCGACTCTGCTGCTGCCTGATGCCCTCTGAGGCATCACTGGGTGGCTGTCACTGTTCCTCTGTAGGCCAGCCTTGCTCATCACCCCCTCCTAGTGAAGAGGTCTGCTCACTGCTCAGAGCAATTGTAAGTGTCTTATTTTATCTTATTAATTTAATTTTTTTTAACACTTAGGATTCTTTCCCACCTACCCCTAATCAAGACGTAATGTCTGCCCTCTGCTTCTCTCTCCTGTAGGTGAGGGGTGTCCTAGGGCTTTTGCTTCTTCTGAGCTAGGCCCTCTTCCCCAAACCCCTATCCTGAAAAGTAGGGCCTTGTGCTTGCAGTGTCACTTCTTTAAGAGCTATGACCTAGGAAACAAAGAGCCTGGCTCTGTGATTGGATGGTTTGATGGAAGGATGAATGGAAGGATGGTTGGGTGGATGGATGGTTGGATGGATGATGGCTGGATGGCTGGATAGAGGGTTGGATGGATGGCTGGATAGAGGGTTGGATGGATGGATAGATGGATGGATGGATAGATGGATGGTTGGTTGGATGATGTGTGATTGGATGGTTGGTTAGATGGATGAATAGTTATATGGATGGATAGGAGTTTGGCTGGAGGATAGGGATGGGCTGGTCTCCTGTGAGGGCTATGGCCTCTCATTGCTACCTGTTCTCTTTCCAGCCCCCCATTCCAGATGATGTTGTGGTTAGGCCCAGGGCCCCACGAAAATCCTGGAAGTCTGGCACACTCCGCCATGGAAAGAGAGTTTACGCTATTGCCATCAGCGGTTCAACACACCACGTGTACACCTGTGGTTCTGGCTACATCAGGGTGTGGGATGAGAGGGCTCTGCTTGCCTCAGATGAGCCCCCTCAGGTCCAGCTGGACTTTCAGGTGCGAGTATTCAAGCAGGGCTCAGGGAACCCAGATAGGGCTGATGGGGGGAACATGAGAGTGTGAACCATTTCTACAGGACCACCAGGACTGTGTCCTCACCTGCAAACTGTTGCCTGATGAGCAGAGTCTGATCACAGGGGGTGTGGCCCAAACTCTGACTCTCTGGGACCTGGCACCCACACCCCGAGTCCGGGCACAGCTGGAATCTACAGGCCTCATGTGCCATTCTCTGGCTGTCTCCTCTGATGCCCACATCTGCTTGGCTTGTTTCAGAGGATTTGTTGAGGTTTGGGATTTGCAGAACCAAGTCTTGATCAGGTATGACCTTTCTCCAGAGCCACTCAGGTGTACCTGGAGAGGCTTGACAGTGAGGCCTCACTTTCCCCTCTCCAGCAAGACTGGGCGAGTCTGTGAGGGGGATACATCAGGGGTGCTCCTAGGGCCTTCCTGGCTCTGGAACTTCCAGAGGGCCCAAACCAGTCAGTAACCTCTGAGTTGTTTTCCCACTAGGAGGCAGGAACTCCCCAAATTTGGGTCTCGATGTATTGACATCGCAGGCAATAAGTTCTGGACAGGAGGTGAAGACACCAACCTGTATTCCTGGGACCTGAGGAGCTACAAGAGGATACAGCACCATCATTTAGAGTATGAGGTGCCTGACTGAGCCCCAGGGGAGCTATGCTTGCCAGCAGGGGTGGGGTCTCAGTTTGAAGAGGTGGGCACAAAGGATGGTGTTGGCAACTTTGAGCGCTGACCCCAAACCTTCTTCTGTGCAGATCCTCAGCATTACCCATGACCCCAGTGAGGAATGGATGTTAGTTGGCCTGAGGACAGGTGAAATGGTCATCCTACACACTCATCGGGACGAGAAGTTTAAGGCTGTCCTGCAAAGATACCTCCACTACCACAACATCAAGTTCACCTCCTCTGGTGAGACACCAGGTGACACCTCCACCCTTGTCCTGTTGAACTCACTCACCTCTCTTCTTTCTCTACTCACCTTCTTTTCCTTCTCGGCTCCCTCTATAATGGGACGTATGACAGCCGGAAGACACAAGCAGACTGAAGAGGCACAAAGTCTCATCTGACTGTCCTTTTGTTCAGTGACACTCACCATGATGCCGTGTGTAGTAGGAGGGTGCAAGAAGATTGGACAATGACTTGTGGTGTCTTTCAGTTTCATAGGCAGGGAAACCAAAGGCAGGGAACGAGTTCCCCTTTCCCTAGTTGAGGATAGAGCAGAGTTAGATTTCAGGCTCTGTCTCTGGCCTCTCCATCTGTTCTTTCCTTCTCCAGGGAGCTTTTTTGTGACCACAATGGATGAGACCCTCCGCTGCTTGGAGGCACCTTCTCTGCGGAGGTTGTTTCAGGTACAGGAAGGAAGACTATCCAAACCCAGTTGCTCAGAGTGTGTGATACAGATCCTGTTGGGGTGGATCCCAGGGTGTGTTGGAAAATACCTCTGAGGTGGCATCCAGGACCATTTCATAGAGTAGGGAATGAAGACTGGATGTCCTATGGACTCGAGGGCTTCACCTTGAGCCCTGGGACCTGGTCCTGTCTTCAGATTGAGCCTTCTTCAAACAGCCCTCACTGGGGCTTCTGTGTCAAGCCTCGCCTCTGCGTATGACCCCTCTTTCGGTCCCCCATTCCCTGTAGGTAGAGGAGCCTTTAGAAATCGTGTGTTGTGATGTGTCTTCCGACAACCAGTATCTGGTCACGGGCTCAAAGAAAAGTGCCACAGTTTACCAGCTCTTGTACTGAAGTCAGGAGCCATGGTCTTGCCAGTGAAGAACCAGTTTGGGGGCCAGTGTGGCTGAGAGGATGACTTCAGGGTGCTGGATAACTTCTGCCTAAGCCTCGGTGGCAGGTCGTCTTCCCCCACCCCGTCCCTTCCCAGCTTACATGCCCAGAATTTTATTATATGGCTTGTGGCGTTGTCCTTTATTTTTCTATCACTGATTTCTGGGTTTGGGTGGCGAAACTGTACAACATCTGGCCTTTGTCACCAAATGCCAGAATTAGGATCAGGATTTCTCAAGTGTCAGATAAACGAGGTATCATGAGGTAATGAATAAAATAGCAAAGCAAAAACTAAAATGGCCCGCCTATGTGTCCGTTTCTTTCAAATAACAAACTCCTCAAGATGGGTAACTTTAGACCTTCATTCAAAAAATTTTAGGGTGGAGAAAGAATTTTAGATCAGACTTAGTTTTGTTTATAACCTTTCCCCCCCCCCCTTTTTGATCAAGAATTATTGGAATCTTTGGAAAGTGCCCCCCCAAAAGTGTAACACACATAGACTTTCAGATGGCAGCAGGAAGTGGACAAACCAATGACGTTCACTTCTTGACCCGGGTGAACCTGCAGGAACTAAACACATTCTGAGGATGGGCTGCCCTTTGTGCCTCATCTCAGTGGCGGAGGAGCTCCCTGCTTTGTGGTACCTCGCTTGATCTGACTCTTGAGAAGTCCTGATCCTAATTCTGGCATTTGGCACTGGCCAAAGATGTCGTGCTTGCCATTGCAGGACCACTTCCTCATGTTTGAGGACATGATAGTGCGATATTTTGTCTGGCCTGCTCCAGGCTGAAAACCATGAGCTCTGGAACAAAGCCTGTGTAGGCCGCTTTCTAGTCCTTCCATCTGCGTCATTTTTGCTTGGTGTTGGCACGACCGTGACAGCTAGCTGCCCACTAAAGTTAGTGGCTTAGTGTTGTCCCTGGGAGGAAGTTGCAGGGAGCAAGTGTGCCATCCTCTGTAGCATCTAGGCGCCGTCAGGTAGATACTTCTTGCCTATGGATCGTGTGTGACTAACACGTGCCATCTCTGGGCCAAGCCTGAAGAAGTAGTGCCTTTTCCAGGGTCTCTTTCCCCTTCTGTCAACTCCAGGAAAACAATATGGAGGCTCTAGGGCATTGCAGAACTCCAAGGTAGAAGCATCCTGTGTGCGTGACTTAAACTTGGGGAAAAGCTGCCCATTTTGAGCTATTACATGGAGGGAAAATAAACTTGTATTTGAGTTGTTATTCGGGGGTCTTTTTGTGACTATAGCTCTAGAAACAGCAAACATTTTCTTAAAGATCCAGATAATATTTTAGGCTTTGCCATATGACTTTTGTGGCAGCTACTCAACTGTTATTGCAGCATGAGAGTAGCCATAGATAGGACATAAATGAATGTTTTATAAATAAAACTTTATTTATAAAAACAAGCAGTGGGACAGATTTGGCCTGTTTAGTTTGCCGATCTCTGCAATAGTCAATGTGCTTCTAATCTATGTAGTGTAACTAGCATACATTTAAAAATATGGTACGAGTGTAGAGGCCACCGGTTGATCTGTCCTTGTAACAAATAGACTCCAAAATTTGTAGCAAGTGTCAGTCAATGAATGAATGGATAAACAAAATGTGTTATGTGTATGTATATGTATATTGCTTAGCCTTGAAGGAAATTCTGACACATGCTACAAGGTAGATGAAACTTGAGAACATTATGCTAAGTCAAATAAGCCAGTTACAGAAGGACAAATACGGTTTGATTCCACTCTTACGAGGCACTTAGTTAAATTCACAGAGAAAGTGGAATGGTGGTTCCCAGGGGCAGAGAAAAGAGAGAAAAGGGAAGGTATTGTTTAGTGGGTACAGAATTTCAGTTTGGCAAGATGAAAAAAATTCTGGAAATGGATGGTGGTGATGGCTAGACAACAATGCATGTATTCAGTGCCACCAACGGCACACTTCAGTGGTTAAGTACACACAAAATGGTTACGATGGTAAGTTTTCTATTATGTGTATTTCAAACAATTAAAAAAAAGTTCAATTATAAAGACCACATTCAGAGGAGTGGTTAATCTCTGGGGAGGGAAGAAGAGATATTGGATCATAAAGGGAAGAAACAGGGCTTCAACTTCATCTGCCACATTTATGTCTTGAAAAATTGGTCAAGATTTATGAAAATTAAAAATGTGTGCTTCGTGTGGGCATCACAAGGAAGAGAAAGCTAATTTACAACAGAAAACATTTGCAAATCATATTTGTGGTAAGGGCTTATATCTATAATATACAAAGAACTCTTACAACTCAACCATAAATGACAACCCCACTTTTTTTGAGACAGAGTCTTACTCTGTTGCCCTGAGGCTCAGTGCCGTGGCATCATAGTATGCAGCAACCTTAAGCTCTTGGGCTCAAGAGATCCTTTTGCTTAGCCTGATCTGTAACTCCTGAGCTCAAGCAATCCATCTGCCTTGGCCTCCCAGAGTACTAGGGTTATAGGCATGAACAACTGGGCCCAGCTGCCCACCCCAATTTCTAAAAAAAAGGGCAAAGGATTTGAATAGACATTTCTCCATAGAAGATATATAAAATGGCCAATAAGCACATGAAAATATGTTCAATGACATTTGCCATTAAGGAAATGGATCTCCAACCCACAGTAATATGCCACTTAATACCTGCTAAAGTGGCTAGAATAAAAAAGACAGACACCACAAGTCCATATGTACTGGCAAGGATGTGGAGAAGGTGAAATCCTCACACATTGGGAATTTAAAATGGTGGGGCTGTAAAATGTTTAAGCTACTATGAAAAAGTCTGACAGTTCTTCAAGATGCTAAACATAAATTGCCATATGTCCTAACAATTCCACTCCTAGATATATGTCCAAGAGAACTAAAAACAAAGACTTGTAAGTTGAGAGAGTAATAATTGGGAGTGTTACAATATAATAATTTTAAAATGCTTTCTTGAAACAAGGTAAAAGTCCCAATTAATAGCAGTGCTGATTAAGTCAAGGAACAATATAATTCCTAGGTTAATATCAAAAGAATATTAAGTGTACAGCGTCTGAACTAACAGAGGGAAAATACTGTCATAATATCTCCAAAAGGAGAAAAAGAAAAAAAAAAAAAAACAACACAGAACAGGCAGAACAAAAAGGAAAACTTTATTAAAATGGTGGATTTAAATTCAAATATGGTATAACAGTAACTAAATGTAAATGGACTAAATATTCCTATTAATCTGTAGGGATCATATAACTGGATTAAAAAATCCCAACTATATATATATATTTGTTTGAGACAGAGTCTCACTGTGTCATCCTGTGCAGAGTGCTGTGGTTTCATAGCTCACAGCAACCTCAAACTCTAGGGCTCAGGAGATGCTCTTGCCTCAGTTTCCTAAGGAGCTGGAACTACAGGCACTTGCCCATGCCTGGCTGATTTTTTCCATTTTTAGTAGAGATGTGGGTCTCACTCTTTCTCAGGTTGGTCTTGAACTGAAGGGATCCTCCCACTTAAGCCTCCCAGAGGGGTAGGATAACGCTTGAGCCACTGGGCAGGCCACAACTGTGTATTTAAAAGAGATGTTAAGACATAAAGGCACGGAAAGTAAGACAGAGTATATATAATTATAAAAAGATACTTCATGTACACACTACATCAATGAAAGCTAATGTAATATTCATATTAGACAACAAATACTGTAAAACACAATATTTGAGATAAAAGTAAATACTTTATCAGTGTTTAATTCACCAGGAAGGCACAGCATTCTGTTTTATGCATTTGTTATTGTGGCCTCAAAATACATTAAAAAAATTGGTAAAACAGGCAAATTTACCTCTCACAGTAAGCAATCATTCAAACAGACAAAAAATGTATACATACAGAGAAGATTTGAATAAGATGATTAGAAAGTTTAGAGCAATGTAACAACCACTACAGAATGCACATCTCCCCTGGTACACACAACATTTACAAAACCACCATTTACTGAGTCGTAAATTTCAGACGGTTTAATTTTTATCATATTCTTTGGCCACAATGCATAAAGGTAGAAATAAATAACACAAAGAAAACTAGAATCTCTGTATTATGGAAATTAAGGAATATACTTAATAACTATTAGAGGAAAAAAAATCACAAAATAATTAGAAGCTATTGCAAACCGACTAATAAAAAAATGTAAAGAATCAACAACTAAGCTAGAATTAGAGCCGCGCCCCACCCAGCTCTCTCGGGTCTTCCTAGCTCTTGAACAAAGACTTCCTGGGCCTTCCTGGCTCTTGAACGGAGCCGGGGAGGACAGTGGCCAGCGGTTTCTCCACAGTCGTGATAGCACTGCGTGTTTTCTCACTTGGGGGTCTTAATTCCTGGCCATGATCCTTTTGTTGTGGTTCTTTGGTTGTGAGGTTGAGCCATTTGTGTGCGGTCCAGCAAAACACCTTGCCCTCTCTGAGGCTCGAACTCAGGACCTTCAGATTATGAGACTGACGCGCTGCCCACTGCGCTAAGAGGGCGTCTCCCCAGCGGTTCTTCTCCACATCTAAAGAGCTAATGCCGCAGCCCTCTCTGCCCGTCAAACCGCCTCCGCTGCGTCGCCCCCTAGCGGCAGAGACCCCGCGGTTCCGCGGGCCGTGCGGACGGCGGGGACAGGGGTTGCTACGGCGGGAGCCCAGCGGCCTGGGCCGCGGGAACGTGTCCTGCGCGGGGAAGGAACCCACAGCCGTGGGGGACCCGGGACCGAGCCGCGGCGAGTCCCCGGTGGAGGCGGGGTTCCGGGGTCAGTGCGGGAGTCGGGCGCCCAGACCCTGGCCGGGTGGGGACCTCCGGGGGCCCCGGCAGGTGCAAGGGCGGAGCGCAGAGGGGGCAGGGCGGGCAGTGACCCCACGGGGTGGTCAGTCCTGACCGCCGCGGCCACTTGAGCGCCCGGCACGCGCTGACATTGCTGACAAACAATGAGTACAAAGTGGACATCGGGGCGACCGGCGGGCACCGCGTGAGGAGGGGCCTGGGCAGGCGGGTGAGGACAGCAGCGAGGGGCCGAGAGGAGCTGGGCCGGGGGCTGGGGACGGGGTGCGGCGGAGGAAGGGCAGGAAGATCGGAGAGACGCTGGGACGTGAATTCAGTAGGGAAATGGAGGGAGGAAATTAAGGTTACCTTGGTTGCCAATTGATTTGTTGATTACACCACGTGCTTTTGTTTTGCGTCCTCGTTACACACAGGGCATTCATTTCCAAGGGCGGAGGAGTCTCACTATTCCCTCTGAGCAGGATTTTAGAATTTCTTGTTTTGGGAAAAGGCAGCAGGGACAGGCGGCCGGGGTGGGTGGGTGAGGGGACGGGGGCTGCGCTGGACACCTGACCGTCTGGAAGGCGTTTCCTCCTCGCGCCTTCAGGGAAGTTGCTGCAGCTGAGGCCGCACACTGGCACTTTGGACTTGCCAGCTTATTCATTCTCCAAGCCCTGTGGCAGTTTTGTTTTTGCCAGAGTGATAACGAATTTTAATCCCTGGTAGGACTGGTCCCCTTCACACCCATCCCCCCACACACTTGCTCTTCTTTTCTGGGGTTTGAACGGGTTTTACGTTATCTCTTGCACCGATGGTTGCCCTGACTCCTCCTCTTCTGATCTCCTATGGTGACTGATTGTCCTGGGCTTTGAGGTGATTCTCAGTCCTTGCTCGTGTGTCTTTTCCATTAGACGGGGACCTCGGATCCAGGGACAGGATCTGAGCCACCCCTGGGCGCATCACACAGCGCTGGCTAGAGGACCGCGAGGGGAAGCTCTGGCTCCACCCCCTGACCCCCCTGCGCTGCTGCCCTTCTGGGCTAGGACAGGGTCACGAGCAGTTTCCACCCCTTCCTCCAGGGGACAGCCTTTCATCACCTCTAACACCCAGGTGCAGGGCAGCGGATGCCAAAGGCCCTGCCTGGGAGACCTGGACTCAGCTGTGACACTCACTGGCCAGGTGATCTTGAGAACTTCCCTTCCCTCTCTGTTTCTCCTCTATGGAGTGGCAGGGTCAGTCTCCTCCAGCCTGTTCCAGGACTCCAGCGTCCCACAAATTCTCCTTTGGCTGGTCCATGTGGCCTGGGGAGTGGAGACCTAGTCCCGTCATTTCTGCCAGTGTCCTGGAAACGACTGTCCATAGTCACAGGAGTGAGTTGCTTCTCTTCATCCCCACAGCTGCCATGATTAGCTGTGTGACCTTTGACAAATTGTCTTAACCTCTGTGTTTCCAAAAAACAGTGATCATACCTGAATCCATCCTCTCACTGGGATGCTGGCAGGAGCTATGAGTCTAGAGTGCAGGGACTATGCCTAGCAGGAGGGCAGCAGCGGCTGTCACTGACCACTGGCTGTTGTGGCCACTAAGCCAGAGCACCCCTCCTGGCCCAGCAGAGGTCCCTCCCTCCACTACCTGGTGTTGAGGGCCCACTGGGAAGTGGACCTGGTGTCAAGGGCCCTGCTGGGAATGGGAGAAGCCTGCAGAGCTGCCCAATCCCAGTGTCACTTGCTATGTCCCTCCAGTTCACATCAGGGTAACTGAGCAAAGCTTGTTATTCATCCATACGAAAGGATTTATTTACAGTTTAAAATTTATCATACATTTCTTTCTTGTTTTGTTTTGAAGATTTTGTGGTCATAAAGCTGCATAAGATGCTTCCTTTCATAATGCCAATTTCCCTGGACTTGGAATCTCTGCCCTTCTTGTATCATGTCACCTTGCAGGGTTGGTGCTCAGCACACTTCTTACTTACAGAGTCTGCAGGTTCAAGTGTAGGAGCACAGTCCACATGGAGAGCCGTCATTGATTTCTTAAGGAGCTTTAGGAGCTAAACTAAGAAGCAGCTCCTTCCATAGGAGGAAACAGTTTTGAGGTAGTTTTTAGAGGGTACAAAGCAGGTTGTTTAAACCCCAAACCTCAGATTGTTGCCTGCATGTACTGTCTTGGGTGACAGCAAGTTCTTATTTAAGGAAAGCACAGACTGTGTTTTCTCAAGGTTTAAGGGGAACTGTCAGTGGAAGGAGGGGTGGTGGGGGAAGTCCTCCCAGTGGGCTGGTGGTCTTTCCGGCAAGGTGGGCATCTTTGTCTTGTTGTGATCGTGGAGACTGGAAACAACAGGTGCCCTGTGGCAGCCGACTCCTTAGAAGAGAGGATTTCTGGCCTCTATTGGGGGGGACCCAGGTTGGGGGCACACACTGCCCTGAGGCGCAGGTGACCCCTAGGAACTGGTGTGGAGGCTTCCAGTCTAGACCAGGCCCCTCCAGCAGGAAGAGAGAGACCCCACAGGGAGGCAGGTGTTGGTGGTGGGAGGAAGATGTCATCTGGTCTGGGGGTTGGGCCGGAAGGACTCTGGTGGCTGAGGTGGCTGAGGGTGTCTTGCAGGAAGTGTCCGGTGATGGCCATGTCTCAGAGTTGTCTTGAGGGACATGGTTTGCTGAAGAGTCTCTCTCTTAGTGTGTTTGTCCTAAAATCTGTCTGAGATGGTGGCACCCACTTTCTCTGTGGCAAGAGCTCTTTCAACATCCTGTGCCCTGGAAGCAGGTTTGTGCACGTTCTTGCTTAGAATGTAGCTCTGAACTTTACAAGGCCTTTCTTGTTTTTCTAATTTTTTATCCAGGTCTAGGGTGTTTGGGTCATTTTCTTTTTGGGGAAAGATTTTGCTACTTTGCTTTCTATTCTTTTCCCTGATAAGTGAACTGGCTTTGAAGACACTGTGTTTGCTGATAGTCTTCATTCAGATGCTGCAGGTGCCTACCTGGATTCCCCAGGAGAACATTGGCACCACCAAGCAAATGTTCCCTGGACATGGCAGTGGCTCTGCCGTCCCCACCTCACTGATCCTCTCCCCCAGTGCCTGCCTCTCTCCAGCTTGCTTGTTCATTTTTCTCTCTTCCCAGACCGTGTTTTTCTGCAGAGCTGCGAATTCCTGCTAATGGTCTTCATGGGCTGACTGTGCTGATTCACATGTATTTTTTCAGAAGAGTGTTCACTTTCTTTCAGCTGCTTTTCTTGTTCTTTTGGGGGCCATCTGTCTGACAGAGCCTCTCTGCGTTTTGTCTGGAAGTATCGTGTGCATTCTCCCACAATGGCTAATAAAGACTTGGTCAAAGTCATCTGCCACCTGACTTGTCAGAAACTGCAACTTAATCATTCTATTAGGCTGCCGGCACCTCTCATGACATAACATAATCTTCCAGAAGTGCATTTTCTTGTGTTTTGCCACGAAGGACTCCGAGGACTCTCTGAGATTGCTCATAGCATTTGATCAAGTCACAGAGTTCAGTGGAGGTCAAATCTGTGGGTCTCTCTTTTACGTTTAAGTTCTTCAAAGCTCATCTTACCTTGGAAAGTGTTATTAAATCTTATATAAAGCCTTGTATCACTAATATTTCACATCATCTCTATTTTCTCTTGCTCCAAATTAACAAACATATTTAATTTGATTTGTTCAAGAGCAGGCACTTCCTTAGTCTGATTTCTGTTTTGTGTTCTGATGGCTTCCAAGAATGTCCTTGAACTTTTGATCTTTGGTTCAAAAATTGACAGTGTATTTTGAATGTCGCCCATTCCTTTGGATACATTTTGAGAAGTCAGTTCTTTCTGGGGATCAGTCTCTGGGTCAGGGAGGAAAATTGCTCCCCCCTTTTATCTGAAGCCCAGGTGTTCTAGGGTCTGCAAAGGGGGTGTCATGGAGCAGCCTCTTAGACTGGTAAAGAGGACACTGGTGAGGCTCTGTTCTGGGCACTCTCTTCCACTGAAGAGTGTCTGTCCATGACCCGAGGGGTACTGGCCACAGGGGAAGTCTTGGGAGGAATCCCATGTCCCTGGCCTTTCTCTGCGCAAGTTTCAGTCTCCTTCCAGGGGCAAGAGGCAAAGGCTGAGGTTACGGCAGCATCCCCAGACATGGGACAGTAGGGCCCTCACTCGCTGTGGCTCCTCTCTGGCTGTATCCCTGCTCTGGCACTCTGCATTTCTCCTCTGAGCAGTGAAGTGGATCTTGGGGAATGAACTGCTCCAGGGTCCCTGGGCCTCAATGAGTGGGACCTGTGGTTATGGAGTAGTGGGAGCGCTCTATGATCGGAGGCTGCCAAGCTGGGGGCTGCTGGCATCAGGGGCATGTAAGGAAGGAAGATAACAGTCCAGAAAAGTTTCCTTTCTGCAGAAGGGAAGCCCGAAGAATTGGATTTGTCTGTAGATCTGCCACAGCTCGAAACGTACTTTTCCCCCAGTTTCCGCTCCTCGAGTCTCAGCAGAAGAGGAACAATATTGGCTGTGCTCTTGCACGATCGAAAGTGCTGGTGGGTAGGTTGCCTTTGTTCTTCAGTGGGAATAAGATCTTAGGTTCAGGGTGTTTTTTTTTTTCTTTCTTGAGGCCCCAGTTAATTGTCTCCTTGTGTTAGATGTTGTTATCCAGGAGACGGCTGAGAACGCCTGTTACTCCTCCCCGTAGGAGGGGCTTGACACAGGCTGCCTGACTTGCTCTCACTTAGTTTCAAAGTCTGTTGTTTATTCTTGGAGATTTCTTGGTGTCGAGGCAGTGTGGTTGTGCATTCAAAACCTGCTGATCCATTCCTTACAGACTGTGCAGCTTGCAGAATTTGGCACCTCTGTGTCTCCATGGCCTTGTCTACCAGGTGGGGATAATAACAGCCCTGACTTTGTAAGGCTCAACGGGGTGATGCACAGAAAGGGCTGTGGGCAGGGCCTGGGACGTAGTAAGTGCTCGGTTACCCATAGGTAGGCATTATTATTACTGCCCTTAAAACACATCTTATGCAAATAATTTCTAAGCTTGTCAAAAGCATATTGCAGATTCCCAACAGCAAGACTATAAGCCGAGAAAAAGACTGGATTTCTTTTAACCTTGGCAGTAGTACGTTTCCATAGGAAGATGTAATCTTGGATAAAGTTGTTTAGGAGCAAGAATGGCTGGTTTTACAGCCCTGCTGAGCTGGAATGTCTTCATCGGGTGTTTGGGGATTGGGACCTGTGTCACAGAGACCCCGGGATGGTGTGCAGAAAGTGTCAGTGCAGAGCCAACAGAGACAGTCACAAAGTTCCTCAGGTTTCCATTTGGGGCATTTTTCTTTTTCACTAATTCATACTTTATGTTCATTCTTCCCGTGGGCCTCCTGCTTTTAAGAAAGCTTACTGAAGGCCGGGCATCGTGGCTCAGGCCTGAAATCCTAGCACTCTGGGCGGCTGAGGTGGGTGGATTAGTTGAGCTCAGGAGTTTGAGACTGAGCAAGACTGAGACTCAGCCTGAGCAAGAGCAAGACCCCGTCTCTACTAAAAACAGAAAAAAATTCACTGGGTGTAGTGGCAGCATGTCTATAGTCCCAGCTACTTGGGAGGCTGGGGCAAAAGGATCACTTGAGCCCAACAGTCTGAGGTTGCTGTGAGCTGTGATGCCATGGCACTCTACTGAGGGCAACAAAATAAGACTCTGTCTCAAAAAAAAAAAAAAAGCTTATTGAGACCTAATTCACATATACAATTTATCCCCCAGCATGTTTAATTTAACAATTTTTAGTGTGTTTGATGTTGTGCAATGCTACCACCGTCAATTTTAGACTCTTTTTCATTACCCCCCGCCAAAGAAACCCCATTCCAATTGGCAGTAACTCATTACCTACCTCCCATCCCAAGCCCCAGGCAACCACCAATCTACTTTCTGTCTCTGTAGCTTTGTCTTTTATGGGCATTTGCCAGAAATGCAATCATATAATACTCAGCAAACAGCTTTCAGCGTTTGCCTTATACTTTATCCCTTGGACAAATAATCTTCTATTGTATTGTTATATCAAAATGGAGCTATTTTAAAAATCACCAGTGAGAGATATCAGATGGGGAAGTATCAACAAAGCAAGTGGTACTATATATAGGTAATTGTTGATGCTGGGTAGTGAGTAACAGGGGTGCATCTTACTATTCCTTCTTTGGTGTATGTTTGAAATGCTTTATAATGAAAAACTTTATGCTGGGCTCAGTGACTCACGCCTATAATCCTGGTACTCTGAGAGGCCAAGGTGGGAGGATCCCTTGAGCTCAGGAGTTTGAGACCAGGCTGAGCAAGAGTGAGGCCCAGTCTCTACTAAAAATAGAAAAACTAGCCTGTTGAGGTGGTGTATACCTTTAGTCCCAGCTACATGGGGGGCTAGGATTTCCAGTTCATTCCACACACACTGGGCACTAGTAATTCTGATGGGGCAGAATGGGGGTGAGTTCAGTTAGGGGGTTGACTTGACTGTTGGTCTGTCGGAATGTGGGGGAAGTGAACAATCTGATTGACAGTTGTGAAACGGCTCTGAGCAGAGAGGACCGTTGGGATTAGGTGGCTGTTGGAGAGGAACTGTTGAGGGACGGAGGACAGTACTGTGAACCCAAAGAGGCAAACTGGGAGGGGACCCTGGTTGGAAGAGGTAAGTCCTGTATTTCTCATGCTTGGGTCTGTGGACAGACTCCCTAGGACAGATTCCTGCTCCCCAGGATCCCCTAGTCCACCATGCAAAGGCAGCAGGGCCCCAACCACCTCGATTTCTGCAGAGAACGACGGTGGTGGGCTAATCAGGGGACTAGGCTCAAGCTGCCCAGCTAGAGCTTGGGGACTAGGAGTTAGGGCTGATTGAGTTTCAGGGGAACACAGACATCCATATGGCTCTATCCCTCTGGCCTTGGGACCTGTGTGTCTGTTGGTCATAGGAGAAGTTTCCCTCAATAGGTTGAGGAGGCTTAGAACAAGACTTGAGGATTGTCCCCATAACTGTTGGAGGAGAAATTAGGAGGGAAGAAAGTGCAATGTGAGGGTTGTGGAGTGGCCGAGGCAGTCTCGGGCAGTCTCCCATGGTGGCCCTGAGGAGGAGTCCCGTTGGCAGAGACGCTTGAGCCAGGGAGCTGATTCAGATCCCCGTGACCCTCATGTGTCAGCTCTGCCCTTAAGTTTTATCACCTTTAAATCCAGGAGTGAATCAAACCCATTGAAAGGCATCAGTGTAGGATTAAAGGAACTGGCATATCTCAAGTAACACATGTAAAGCACTAAACAAATGCGACTGTTCATTAGGGAGCAGGAGAGATTGAAAGAGCCGCTCCAGGGGCTACAGAAATTAGGAAGACAGTGCAAAGTCACAGAAGCCTTGGGACAAGAAGACTTTAAGAAGTAGAACGGTGGCATCATGACACTGAGTACAAGATACCAGGGATGTCCCAGACACATCTCACTGTAACCTAACAGGGGAACTTTTGTCATTGTCACTCTACGATCTAACAAGCTCAAGGTCACAAGAATATGACTTACATTTTCTGTTCTGCTCTGGACAGTATTGAATAGCCTTTTGGGTTAAAGGCTGGTCTCCTGAGAGATGTCATTCGCTGGGTGCCTTCCAACGACTAAGGCTCTGGCAAATGTTGGTGACTCTGAGACAGGCGAGCCTCAAGCTATGTCCTCAGTGAGCTCCGAGTGTGAGGGTTACTGTAGCCTCTTCCTCTTTGTGCAGTACTTCCTCCATCTCCAGTACACAACAGGGCCAACACCAGAGGTCTTTCTGAGGCCAGACTCCTCTGCAGCTCCAACACTTTCTGTGGCTCCCTGTGGCCTCCAGCCCAAGGTCTGGATTGGCTCTACCTGTGCAGAAGTGCTCTGCACATGTGGACTTTTTCTGCCACAGGAATATCAGAATCCTTAACGCATCTTGATCTTTTGGTCTGAAATGCAACCCCTTCCCTCCACCAGCCACTGAAATCCACCTCCCCACCCCCCACCCAGCCCAGACTGCAGGGTGTCTTTCCAGGTGACATGTCCATCCTGGGCTTTTCCTTCTCCATTTCCCTAGATTTAGAGATAGTTCAGCATGACTCAAGGTCAGCGTTGTGCTTGGCTGATGCCACCTGTGTCTTGTGTAATGAGGACAGAAGTTCCTCGAGGCAGGGACAGTATCTTAGCCATCCGTGAGATACCCACAGGCCATGTATTAACAGGTCTGGGGCAGTTCCAAGACTCTACTGGTCTTAGGGGGGAAACTTACTAGGTGCTCACAGTAGGTTAGAGAAAGAATTTTCACACAGCAATTGGGTTAGAAATACACAGTTTATGAGAGAGAGAGAGAGAGAGAGAGATAATGACCATGGCACAAAGAGAGAGAAAATGCCAGACAGTTGAGGGAAAGTGCTGGTGTTTTAAATGGTAAGAGTGACTTTTTGTCCCCTCTGCTTCAGCAGACAGCTAACAGGAGCAGCGGAGCCAGAGGGAGCGAGCAGTCACAGTTGGTCCTTCAGCTTATCGGAGTCCTTGGCCTCTGGTGCTGGTGAGAACTGAGGCAGAGCATTGGAGCAGAGGAGGCCCCCCTGCTGTCTGGTTAGGGTTCCTCAATGTGGAGAAACTTAGAGGTAACAAGTTAGACCAGGGATATGCTAATTAAACCCATAAAGGGGATAGTTGTGAGTTTTCTCTTTAGAGGGGCAATTATGTGCTGAGTTTATTTCTTTTACTTTCTGCTTATTTTCCTATGTTAGTTTATTAGTAAGAACACTTTTCACCCACCAAACTCCTGCCACCATGTATAGCCCTCTTGTGCCCAGGCCCACCTCTGGGTTGGGGAGCAGGGTGCTGTGGGGGAAAGAGCACTGGACTTGGAGTCGGGGCTTGAGGTCTGGACAATCCCACACACTACGTGGCCAGTGACCTTGAGGGACTGGACTCTTCCCTCTGGGCTTGACTCTGCATCTATGAACTATGGTCCAGAACATTGGACCAGAGTCCCCCAAAAGCCTTAGAAACTAGGGCCAGAAGTTTCTCAAACTTTAATGTGCACATGAATCCCCTAGAGAATCTGGAAAATTGCAGATTCTGAGTCAGTGGGTTTGGGCCGAGGCCTGAGATCCTGCATTTCTAACAAACTCCTAGGTGACTTTTGACATTGGTGGTCCTTGAGTCCTGCTTTGAGTTAAGGACTCAGCCCCGCATGTGGCTCTCAGTGCCGGCCCAAGAGTAGAAGGGGCTGAGAGACTCCTTTCTCCCTTTATCCTCTTTTTTTTTTTTTCCTTTATTTTTATTATTTGAGACAGAGTCTCACTTTATGGCCCTTGGCAGAGTGCTCTGGCGTCATAGCTCACAGCAACCTCAAACTCTTGGGTTCAAGCCATTCTCTTGCCACAGCCACCTGAGTAGCTGGGACCACTACAGGTGCCCGCCACAACGCCCAGCTATTTTTTAGAGACCGGGGGTCTCTCTCTGGCTCAGGCTGCCCTCGAACCTGTGAGCTCTGGCGATCCACCCTCCGCAGCCTCCCAAGGGCTGGGATTACAGACGTGAGCCAAAGCGCCTGGTCCTCTTTATTTTTAAATTAAAGTTCCTCTGGGAGCTTCCAAAAAGCCTGATGTTAGGGTTGCACCCAGGGTCGTTAAGTCCAAATTCATGGGGCTGGGAACTGGGCATCGGTAGAGTTTAAAGCTCCAGGTTGAGTGTCACGGGCCACCTAGGCTGGGAGCCGCCACGCCAAACTGTGCGGGCGAAGCCTTTGCCTCTGCTGCCCCCTCGTGGTCACACTGTTCACCACAGTCAGTTTCCCCGCGCGAGCCCTTTCTCCAGTCGAGATAGTGACTGCAGAGCGGTCCGCGAAGTGACGTGAGGCTGCTGCCGGTGGTGGCCGGCTTCCCTGTAGCTCCAGCAAGGCCCCCCACACCATGAGTGGGCTCCTTCTCTGCCCCGAGTTTGAAGATAATCACTTATAGTCCGTATGAGTAGGGACAATTCTCTGGGAGTCAGCAGGGAGCCGTCAGGAAAGATGCAGGATGGGGGTGCATCTGGGGGTAGTAGAGGAACGGCTGGGGCAGCTGGGCAGGGCCTGGGGCCTGAGTCCCAGCGTCCGTGTAGGTCAGAGCTGGAGGCGCTCAGAGGGGCGTCCCACTCAGGACTTCACGTGTCTCTGTTTTGGTTTCCAGCAACATCTCACTGGAGCCCTGAGGGCTCCCCACAGCAAAGTAAAGGGCTCTCGCTGACTTTGAGGGTCTGCACTGGCTGACAGAAGGCCCTGGAGAGTGAGAATGAAAGGGATTTTCTGAAAAGTTCTTAGCAGGTGAGCGGCAGACCCAGGGTGAAGACTCAGGCCCTGGGAGCCCCCACGTCATGCGTCTCTGTCCCCTTGCTTGGAGCCCTAGTTCTGAGCTCAGGACCCTCCCCTGGTGAGGGGGGCCTACTGTTAACTGGGCACTGTCCTCTTGCTTGTCTGGGAGAGGAAGAATTCTGTCAGAAGGTCTGGAGGCAAGCCCCCAAGCTTGGGGAGGCAGCCTGTCCCCAGGGAGGGTCCTTGGGCAGGACCTAGGGGCCCTGTAGGAACTACAGTGCTAGAGCCACTCTGCCCTTCCCCTGGTTGATAACAGACACTGCAAGGGACAGAGACAACTTCTGCTCTGGAGTCTCTATGATCAATTTTTTTTTTTTTTTTTTTTTGAGACAGAGTCTGACTCTGTTGCCCAGACTAGAGTGTCATGGCTCAGCCTAGCTCACAAAAACCTCAAACTCCTGGGTTCAGGCAATCCTCCTGATTCAGCCTCCTGAGTAGCTTGGACTGCAGGTGCTAACCATGATGCTGGCTAGTTTTTCTACTCTTAGTAGAGACAGGGTCTTGCTCTTGCTCAGGCTGATCTCAAACCTCCCAGAGTGCTAGGATTACAGGCATGAGTGACCACGTCTAGCCAAACACATTTTTTTTTTTTTTTTGAGACAAAAACTTGTTGCCCTTGGTAGAGTGCTGTGGAGTCATTGCTCAGAGCAACCTCAAACTCTTGGGCTCAAGCAATTCTCTTGTCTTAGCCTCCCGAGTAGCTGGGACTACAGGTGTCTGCCACATGCTGGGCTATTTTTAGAGATGGGGGTCTCACTCTAGCTCAGGCTGATCTTGAACCTGTGAGCTCAGGCAATCCACCCACCTCGGCCTCCCAGAGTGCTGGGATTACAGTCGTGAGCCACTGAACTGGTCCACACACATTTTTTATAATGTTTCTTTCCTGCTCCCAACCTGGCATGGCTCCCAACTGCCCCCTAGGAAATGTTGCTCAGGGTCACCAGCAGCTGAGTACATACGTTCAGGGAAGACATAGGAGGGAAGAAATGTCTTGTTCCTGGTGGGCATGATTTTTCCATTAACAGGAAGTCTAGTAATTCCCCTAGAGGTTGTATAGAGCAGAAGGAGGAACTTCTGGGAGAGGGTGCCCCAAATCTAGCCCTCAGTTCTCCTGGGCAGGATCCTCCAGAAATCTTAGGTGTGGACCTTTGGCTTGGGCTGCTCAGCAGTCAGCCGGCAGGGGGCGCTTGGACCACACCTAGAATGCTCACATGGGTTCTCACAGTCCTTGTCCTCTGCACCAGAGACTGCTGGCCAGTGCAGAGGCCCTGTGGGAAAGACAGCTCAGAGCTCCAGGGCATGGCTGGCCCACCCTCTGTGCCAAGGGCAGGGTAGAGAAGATGCCATCCTTCACAGCCTGCTTTCTGCAGGACAAGGAATAAGAAGTTTCTGAGTTGCTGGCACAGAAGTGCAAAATGGCCCAGGCAGAGGCTTAGCTGAGTGAACTTGACACAGTGACCTCCCATTTTTGCACCTGTATGTACCTCTTCAAATGGCAGGATTCATCCCTTTCAGCCTGTTTTAGGATTGTGCTTAGAGGGACTGAGTCAGGGGAACCAACCTGCTATAGGGGCTAGTCCTGGGCTGGGCCTTGCCCACTCACTGCCTTTCCCAAAGCCACCTATTGCACAACTGTGGGGATGAGACACCAAGGAGAGGTGCTGGGGCCCTCCTAAGAGATGAGCCTGAATGGGCCCAAGATGTGGGCAGGAAGATGCCTTTTCTGCTAGCTTGTCAAGACACACCTGACGACAGCATGACATGCTTGTTCTGGCTACATGACTGCCCTGTGACAGTGAGGAATATCCAGAGAAGGGGTACACGTCAGACTCAGATGGGGTTACTCCTGGGGAGGGAGGAATAGGAGAGTGGTGGGGAGCTTAGCTTTAAAATAATACTTTACTCATTGAGAAAATTGGGCTGGTGCACCTGTGGCAAAAGGGTGACGCCTTCTAAATCTGGCCGTTGTTTTCTGCAATAGCGATTTGAGGTGTGAACGTGTGTATCTGTACACTGTAAGATGAAGGGCCTCTGAACAGTTTGGTTGATGTGGGTTCTTGAGTGTCGCAGGCCTCCGACAGACGGACAGGCCTTGTGTTGGGGGGTTTCAACAGCGATCAGGCCAAATGGCCACTGTCAGGATGTGAAGACAGAGGACGAGCCTCTGGGGCTCAAATTCTACAACCCGGGGTCAGTCCCAGGCCACAGTGTCCAGCCAGAGGAGACAGAATGGTTGATTCCTGCATGACCACTAGCCCACCTGGTCCCCAAGTAGCCTCTTGCTGCGGAACAAGAGCAGACAGAGCGTCTGAGGGAACTGGAAGAAGTTTAATGGAGGAAAAATAAGGAGGCCTCAGGATCCACCTTTACTCTTGTTTCATTCACTTCCAGATACCAGCAGACTGTTGGTCTCCCCAAGGAGCACAGAAGGGGGCCTGGTGGGCCCAGAAGACAGGTGTGGTGATGAATGGGCACAGGTGATGGCTCTTGGTGCTGACTTGCTTCACCTGCGCAGCTCACGCTCACTGGCTTCCTGCCTGTGGTGACCAGCCTGCCCGCCGGGAGAGATTCCCGCAAGGCGTGGCTGCTTCCTGACAGTGTCTGCGAGGAGTGAGCTGCGTCTGCTGCACATCTGAGCTGTCCACGTCCGTGTGGCTGCAAGGGGAGAGTGACTGTCACTAGGGAGGGCTGGCCAGGTACCTCTGGGGTCTTATCTGTGCAAAGGCTGAGCCAGATGTAAAGCTGGGCTGTGGCCTGAGGGTCTCAGTTGACTGGGATCCCATTGTGCCATTCCACAGCGCTCTCAGAACCTGGAATGTCGGGGGTTGTGTCTGAAGCTTTGCTACTCACCAGCTGTGTCACTTTGGAAAAGGTATCTAAACCTCCCTGGGCTGCAGTCTTTTCTGCCCCATGGTGGTCATAGGTAGTCCTGAACTGAGTGGGCAGCTGCAGAGTCCAGTGAGGTCATATACAGGACAGCTTTTTTGGTCAGGGTTCTCTTATTTGTAAAGCTAAAAAAAAATGGAAAACACCTTAAAATGAGTACCTGATCTGGGTTATCTTTGGGTGTCTGAGATTGAGGGGTGTTCATAAATGGGAAATAGGGATGGATGAACTTCACCCCCCCACCCTCCAAAAAACCCCTTGCAAGGCTTTGTATGTGTGTATGCATGTAGAAATATTTTGTTTCTCTTAACTAAGACCCTTAGAGGTGTCAACTTTTCAAGACTGGATTCTGAGGAGGTTTCAAGTGCCTTTGTTCTAGGCCAGAGTCTCTCAGCCTGGCCACTATTGACACTGGAGGCCCAATAATTTTTTGTTGTGTGTGTGGGGCTGTCCTTTGCATTGTGGAATGATTAGCAGCGTCTCTGGTCTACCCATTAAATGCCAGTAACACCCCTCCCCACCCCAGTTCTGACAATGAAAAATGTCTCCAGCCATTGCTCAATGTCCCCGGGGAAAAGAGCGGGGACAAACTCACTCCCCGTTGAGAACTGCTGCCTTGCCGCGTCCCCTGTGGACTAAGCCCTCAGCAAATGGTTCCTGCCCACTGTGTTGAAGTCGAGCGAGGTTTCTTCTCTGAACCTTGGTGATCTCTGCCTACTTCTGTGCAGTGTCTGGAGAACTCCAAGCCATCAGGGGAAAGGGGTTTTTCCAACTCGATGGACTAGAGATCTTCCCAACCCCTGCCCCGTCTGATATAAAGTACTGGTTCCTAAGCTTGGCTGGGCGGCTGCCTCAGCCAGACCTGGGTTCTTTCTGTCTTTTACTATTAGTTAAGATGGGAGAGACAATCAAAACAAAACTGTGAATTCCATGGGGAATAAGATCTTGGGGTAATCTTCTTTTCTGTTTTTTCTTGAACCACAACCCTCAGAATGGGTAGTTCTTCATTTGCAGGGAAGACTAGAGAGGGGTGTTAAGGAGGAGACCCAACAGGGAACAGAAGTGGAAGCATTTGAGGTCCTACTTGAGAGGGTGGCTTAAAAGATCCAGGGGTGGGGTGGGGCACCTCCTTCAGATGCCTCCTCCAGCCAGGGGGCTTCCCAGCTAAGAGAAGGCTCTCAGACGCTTTCTTTGGTGGTTATGTTTAATCATTCTCCATAGATGAATTGGGTTCCGTTCTCCTCCTTTTGACTGTCCCGGTGATTCTAAATAACTCAAGGACATGTCACTGCCCAGGAGTGGAGAATGCTCTTCTGGCTTTTGGAGACTTTTTTGCTGAACGCCTCACGGAGCTTTGGGGCCGTCTCCCAGGCTTGGGGCCTTCTACTGAGATTGTTTCTGACGCATGGCCCAGGATGACAGAGGCAAGCTTTGGAAATGCAGTTGGTGCAACAGGGACTGCCACTAGGCCTTGCGTAGGGAAGCAGCTGGGCTGCTGAGTTTGGGTGGAGTCCGTCCATGACCCTGGCCGTGAAGCTTGGCATGCAGTGGAGCTCGCAGAGATCAGCTTTGGCGGTACTGAGTGTGTTCATTGGTGCCCCTTTTGTGGGCGCACGGACCTGGGTTATCATTTGTGCAGCTGGTCGTGTGAGCTTGGTGCTTAGGGTCCAACCTGCACCTTGTAACGGCATGGTGCTGCCACAACAAACGGGGCGTATGCTGAGATGGCTTGAGCTGGGTGAGGGGTGTGCACTGAGGACATGCTGCTGGCTGCTTCTGAGGCACTGCAGAGGCTGTTTGCAGAATGGAGGTGACTGTTTTCACATGACTCTCTAAATAACGATCCTAGGATGTTGAGAGCAGCATGTTCTAAACCAAACCAATATTGTAGGTCATCACCATACTGGAGAGTCTGATTCCCTGTATGAGTGTGGTAACCACAGAGCTGGGGCATCAGATTAGGAGTCAATTGCAAAGGAGACTTCCAAGAATACACCTTAAAGCCAGGCACACTGTGCAGAAAAGTGTCAAACTGTCACAATGACATGGAGTCCTTCCACTTGCTGTGCGTGCAGACCGCAACACCACTGCTGGAGCACATTCATTCTCTGCAGGCAGGGAGCTGATCGCCCGATTCTCACTCAGAAGAGCCGGGGAGGGGTGCGGAGGAGCCGGGAAGCTGGTGGTCGGACACTGTGGGTGGTTCCCTTTTGACATTTTGACAGAGGCGCTTCTGTGCTTTCAGCAGAAGCAAAGTGCAGCCAAGTGCAGACACGAGGTGAGGAGAGAACGCAGACAAGCCTTGGGACAAGGCATAGGGGCTCCCTCAGCAGACACAGTCCATAGTAGAGACCACGCTCCCCAGGGAGGGATGAGGAGGGCCTCGCAGTACAGCTTGGTGGTGGTGGGAGGAAACAGTTGGGGGGTGGTCTTTAGAGTGCTCAAAACACTTTTTTAAAAGCAATTCCGACCCTCAGATTGTTGTCTGCACATACCCTCTTGGGCAATAGGAAGTTTTTATTTAAGGAAAGCACAGACTGATGGTTCCCTTTACACCTTCTTGAGAAAACACAGTGGAAGAAGGAGAGGCATGGGGAGTCCTCCCAGTGGGCTGGTGGTCTCCCAGCAGGGTGGGCACTTTGTCTTGTTGTGATCATGGAAATCATGGAAACGGCAGGTGCCCTGTGGCAGCTGGCTCCTTAGAAGAGAGGATTTCTGGCCTCTATTGGGGGGACCTCAGCTGTGTCAGGTGGGGGGCACACACTGCCCTGAGGCTCAGGTGACCCCTAGGAACTGGGGTGGTGGCTTCCAGTCTAGACCAAGTGCCTCCATCAGGAAGAGGAAGACCCCACAGGGAGGCAGGTGTTGGTGGTGGGAGGAAGATGTCACCTGGTCTGGGGGTTGGGCCGGAAGGACTCTGGTGGCTGAGCGTGTCTTGCAGGAAGTCTCTGGTGACGGCCATGTCTCAGAGCTGTCTTGAGGGACATGGTTTGCTGAAGTGTCTCTCTTTCTTGGTGTGTTTGTCCTAAAATGTGTCTAAGGTGGCAGCACACACCTTTCTGTAGTAAGAACTCTTTCAACATCCTGTGCCCTGGAAGGGGGTATGTGCGTGTTCGTGCTCACAGCACGGCTCTGAATTGTAGGTATGAGGCCTTTCTCATTTTTCTAATTGTTTATCCAGGTCGTGGGTTTCCTGCTTTCCACTTCCACTTCTCAAGCAGCTTCTGCTCTTTCTCCTTCCTGATCAGCTGTCTGTCCACCAACATGACGTGTGGCTGGTGGCCTTCACGGAGGCCTGCATGGTGCTGCCGTCATTTTCCAGAGTAGCATCGACCAAATGCAGGGGACACGCAGGGGCTTGAGAAGCCCTGGGGAGCTGCGTCCTTTTCAAACCACTCTCTTTCCTGCTGATTCTGTTTATGTTGCTGCTTATGGCCTTCTGAAGGCTCTTGGCAGTCTCCGTCAAGTGCTCCTACACCACGGCCTTCCTTATTCGCCCACCATGGCCCCGTGATACACTGCTTCCATTTGAAAGGGAAGAGGATGGTCTCTTTCGAACCATGGTGGACAATGTTTTGTCCTGGGATTATTGTGATCTGGCTCGACAGACTTTCTGTATTTTCTCATCCTGGGATTCAATTGCTTCCTGACTTGTGGCAGGTTGGATGCTGGGGAGGGTGGGTGGAGGGCATACCCAGGCCCTCGCTGGGTGAGGGCTGCCCTGGTGGTGTTGATGCTCCAGAGCTTGTGGCCTTCCTGCCTTGTTGGGCTATTTCTTTATATAATACTTTTACCTGTGGCTTTTCATTTTCACTTTCTTAGCGTTAGACTTTGCTGTGGTTTGAACTGCTTATTAGTCTTTGGTGAAATGTCGTGTCTTCTGAGGAGGGTCTACTGACTTCAGTGGTTTTATGAAGCCAGAGGTTGAGAAAAGTCACACCCGGAAAGGGAGAGACTACCATGGCCCCTTCCCTTAGGACTCACAGGGGCTCCCGATGAGGCGAGGGGAGGGGCTTCCTCTGTACTGTGCCCCTCCCCCCAGCTGACTGTGTCTCACTGTGTCTCACTGTGTCTCACTGTGCCCCCTTGGATGAGCCGGCAGGGGCTCCCTCGCTGTCTGCTGGCTTCCATTCTATGGGGAAGCAGGGGTCTTCTGTGTAGTTTTGTGTGGTTGCAAAGGACTCTTCACATTTTGGTTTTTAAATTAACATCCAGAAACCTTGCTCTTCCTTAACCTATAAGTTGAGTTTGCAGTTTCCTCTGATAACATTTTAGCAAGGCCTTGCAAAGGGCCTTGGTGAGATTGTGGTTGGTCTCCTGCTCAATCTGGGAGCAGGTCTGGGATGTGGTGGCCCAGACGGATGTCAGTCCTGTTCTGCCCAGGGCTGGTTGTGGGTGAGCTCCTGCCTCTCTCCACACTCAGGAGGGGCAGGAAGCTTCAGGCACCTGTGACCTGTGTGGCCACCCAGGGCCCTGCACTTGGTTCAATGCTCTGCAGTCGCCGTCTTGAAATTCTTAATGACTTGGAGAAAGAGGCCCCGCATCTTCTTTTAGCTCTGGGCCCTTCAAGTCATTTACCTGGTCCTGAAGGGGCAGTTAAAGAGCAGAAGTGTGTCCTCTGATGGTTGGTAAGTCCTGTAGGTCCATAACCATCATCCCGTGAGAGAAAAGTGTCGCAAAGAGACCGGGGTCACAGGGACGGTGGAGGAGGGTAGGCAGGAAGATGGAGCCACAGAGGAAGCTTACGGCAGGGTGAGTAGGGTGGGGCTCCAGGCACCTCCTGTGGGACTCCAGAAGGCAGGAGCTTTGCTGTGATGATTCACCGTTCTCACCAGGCAGGGCTCCACATGGGGTGGCATCGGGCTGCTTTTGTTCCCCGGGGACCCCTCAGCGTGAGGGGAGCATGGCACAGTTGCTCCAAACACACAAAAGTTGTCAAGCAAGGAGCAACTTCACAGCTGAGCCTAATGACAGTGGAGTGTGTTTCTTAGATAAACAGCAAGTTTCCGGTCACAAAAGCAGACACGGTGGGGGGGGGGGGGGGACGCTGAGTGCCCCTCCTGTATTTCTGCTACTGGTTTAAGGTGATGGAGTGTGAGCCATTGGGGACGTGGCTCTGAGCCCTGGTGACCACTTGGTGCGTTTTGATGAACTTTCTTCTCTCAGCTCTTTGTGTCCCTGCTTGGGTCCCTTTATCCTCCCTGCCCCTGACCAGGGCACCCTCGCTTTCCAGTTCCTTGACGATGTCCCTTTAACAGGATGAGGGGGTGGGTGTTGGTCCCACCAGTCCCTCTGTCCCTCTCTGCCTGTTTCTGCATTACTCACCCATGGTCAACTGACTGGCCAACACCCATGCTCTGTCTCTGCCACTGGACCGTTCCCTTTGTCACACAGTGGGCTGTGAGCAATCAACACGAGGTTGCCCACCACTTGCCTCCCTGTCCTGGGATGCTTCTCCCTCTGAGGCTGACTCTTCCCTGATCCTTGTCTTCTATGGATGGGCTGGAGAAAATCCTGTGGGATGAGGCGTCTTTAGGAGAGCAGTGATACTGGGAACCCAGGAGTGGGTCTCTGTTAGATTCCAGCTCAGTCCTGGGCATCTGCAGTGGGGAGAGGATGCCAAAGGCGTATTTTTCTCCAAGGTGGAAGCCTTTGGGCCCAGGGTGAATTAAGCATATTCTGCAGTACATGGTGGGTCATTGTCAGTGGGCTGTGTGCCTACCTTTCGTTTCCTGGGCCTTCCTCTGCCACTGCAGGCAGCCATTTTGGTATGTTAATGGGCACCCTTTTTAATGCTCTATCAAAGCGCTGTTGCCGTCTCATGTGAAAGCACTTTTAATTCACATGGATCATATCATTGCACCATTTCTTATTCTTTTTCCTTTTTCATTCAACACTATATTTTAAGATATGACCTTCCTCCCTACAGTCTTAAAAGTTAACTGAGATTACCCAAAGAGCTTTTGTTTATGTGGGTTAAAACTATCGATATTTACTGCATTAGGAGTCAAGAGGAAACACTTAAAAAATCGAAAATTTCTTCAAAAATAGCAATGACGAGCACATGGCATGTTAACATAAATAACCTCTTAGCATTATGAGGAAGATAATGCTGACTTTGCAGAATCCTGATCCTAGTTAAGCATCAGTTTGTTCCAGAATAGGAAGAGTGCATTTTCTTTGTGTTGCGTTATAATTCCTGAATCTGGAAAGAAACTATGAGATGTACTAAAGTTTAGCAAAATCTGCTCAAGTGTGATGGACTTGCCTTCTTGGTGGTTGATTGCCTACACTAGGAAGGGGAATATTCTGAATAGCAAAGATTCTATGTCTTACCAGAATATTTTATAATGTTTTATGTTGAATTTGTGATGTCCTAGAATAGATTTTTTAAAATACAAAGGACAAAAATTTCACATTGATGAACAAGCTATGTTTATTTTACTTTCTTCACAATCCATGTCTATATGGGTTTTTTTAAAAAAGAAAACTGACATATTGCCTTCTTAAAAGAGGGCAGGTCAGTGGTTTTGAATAGATTGCTCAGTTATGCGAACATCACAAACTTCCAGAACATTTTCAAAATGAAATCCTGTGTTCGTCAGCGGTCCCTCCCTGTTACTCCCTCTGGGACCCCAGCTCTGACAACCCCAAATCTTCTTTCTGTCTCTATGGATTTGCCTATTCTGGACATTTCATGTAAATGGAATTGTACAATTTGTGGCCTTTTATGTCTGCCTTCTTTTACTTAAATCTAATGCTTTTGAGGTTCATTCACGTCTCATAGCAGGTATCAATCCATATGTCATTCCATTTGTGACTGATGACTATTCCTTTGCATAGATATTTCATATTTTGTTTATTCCTTCATCTGTTGATAAGTATTTAGCCTGTTTCCACTTTTGGATGTTATGAATAATGTTGTGAACCCTGGTATGCAAGTTTTTTTTGTGGACCTGTGTCTTCAATACTCTGGAGTCTGTTTATTTTTTAATGCTTTCTTACTACCTTAAATCACTGGGTGCAGTGGCTCCTGCCTGTAATCTTAACACTCTGGGAGGCTGAGATGAGGGGATCCCTTGAGCTCAGGAGTTTGAGACCAGTTTGAATAAGAGCGAGACCTTGTCTCTACTAAAAATAGAAAAATTAACAGGGTGTGTGGTGGTTGCCTGTACTCCCAGCTACTGGGGAGGCTGAGGCTGGAGGATCGCTTGGGCCCAGGAGTTTGAGGTTGCAGTGAGTTATGATGATGCCACTGCTCTCTCCAGGCAAAATAGCTACCCTATATGTAAAAAAAAAAAAAAAAAAAAAAAAGGGCAGCCAGGTCAGGCATGGTGGCTCATGCCTGTAATCCTAGCACTCTGGGAGACTGAGGCAGACAGATCACTTGAACTCAGGAGTATGAGAACAGCCTGAGTAAGAGCAAGACCCCATGTCTAAAAATAGGCAAGCATTGTGGTGGGTGCCTATAATCCCAGATACTCAGGAGGCAGAGGCAAGAGGATTGCTTGAGCCCAGGAGTTTGAGGTTGCTGTGAGCTATGATACCATGGCACTCTACCCAGGGTGACTGAGTGAGACTGTGTCTCAAAAAAAAAAAAAAAAAAAAAAAAGTGGGCAACCAGAGATTGTTTCTCAGGCACCTAAGACCGTATATTAATCACATATCCAAATCGCCTCTGACAACTCTTTTCAGAAGTGTCCAACTTTTATTTCTTCTGCTATGCATTGGAAGAAGAAGAGTTGTCTTGTGCCATACATGAAATACACAAACACTAATGATAGCTGGTAGGCAAAAAAAATAAAAAGAAAAGAAAAAAAGAAAAGGTCTGTGCATACTTTTTGTGATATCTGATACCACCAATAATCAAAGTCCTCACAAAATCAGTGCAAGTTGGACACCCTTACTGTAGTGCTTCCCTTCCCAAATCAGATGGGAAAAGTGAAAGGGAACTTTTGGGATGTCTTTTCCATCGATAATGATTTCCCGGAGAAACCTTGGATATCACAAAGATTTGTTCTTTCACCCTATAAAAAAGAGAGGTGCTGGAAATAATTTGGTTTATTTGATAGGTTCCTCTTATAAGATTTACATGGGAAGAATTGTCAGAAGAGACACTCAGCCTTACTCAGGTTAAACTTACATAAACGAAGTTTTGTTAATGAATAAGTATTTCAGAAGTTATATGTCTTATGGGAAGTCCTTGGCAATTTGTCCATGCCCAGAATATTTTTATCCTGAGGGGAAACATGGATAAAAACTCTTTTGAAATGGTTTATACTGCCCCTTGATAGAGAAAGTTTACTGTCCTTCATTCTGCTATGGTTGGTTATGATAATAAATTGCCTATAAAGTCTCTGTTGCCAGCAAGCGGTTTCTGATTCACTCTGAAGCTGCCAGAGGGCTCCACTCAAAGCCATAGGCATCAGTTTGTGTCGTCAATGGAAAAGGACCATTGTAGGACCTCATGACTGTGCCAGGTACTTCAAACTGTCCTCGCTTTAAAGAAAAGACTCATGAGTACAGACATCTGAGCTGACATCACTTTAGCAACTCTTAGATTATTGACAATGGACAGAGTTAGGATTTCGGGACTCTTTAATCCAGGAGCAGATGGCTTTATGAAAGCAGACTGCTAATCTAGATCCAGCCCAACAAGAACCAATGACATAGGACTGGGTGAAGTGATGTGGGAATTACATGATGGTTATTTGAGTCGAAGACTGTACACGTTGTTTGCATGTCTTATTTTCAGGTTATGTGGGGAAGCCTTTTCTCAGCTTCCTGTGGCCCACAACAATTGAGTGGATTTTGCTTTTGTAAAGTGAAATAAAACATTTCAGGTGATATTTGATTTTCGCTGGTGTGCTTGGGTATATCTCATTGTGGCTTGACTTTGCATTTCCCTAATGGCTGATGATGTCAACCATCTTTGATGTGTTTATTCACCATTCATATATCCTCTTCAGGGAAGTGTCGCAAGGTAAGATTTTGAAAGACACTTGTACACCAAGCTCCCCTTTCTACAGATGGGAGACTTGAGATCCATACAGGGGTGTTCGGCCCAGTTCCCACTCCAGACTGTGGTCTCTGAATGGAGACAATGGACAGAAACAAGGGGGACTGGGCACACTGAGTAAGGGACCCCCATCTCTGTAGCTTTTCCTCTGCCCTGCCTTGGGATCAGTGTATGCGGGTCAGCTCTCCAGCTATGGCAGACACAGTTGTCCCCTTAGGGATCTGTGCAGTTCAGAGGACTCACATGCCTTAACCAGGAGGCAGTGTGCCTGGTGGGCACCTTGTCTGAGTGGTGGCAGGGCTTCTGAACTGGAAGCCACCTGAGTCCCTGGGAAGCCATAAGCGCACACCTGGAAGCACAGGAAGCATATTGTGACTTGGAGATCAGAAGTCCAAACTGGGTCTCACTTGGCTACAGTCAACAGAGCTGTGTTTCTTTGCAGGCTCCAGGGCAAGCTGTGGGCTAGATGCTGTTACCTCTTCCCTCTTTCAAGCCAGCAATGGCTGGTGGAGTGTTTCTTGTGTAGCATCTCTCTGATTCTGACTCTTCCACCTCCCTGCATCACATGTTAGGGCCTCATGATTATGTTGGGTCCATCTGCATGATCCAAGAAACTCTCCTGTTTTAAGGTCACCTGGTAGCCACCTCTCTGTTGCCATTCGAGATAACATTCCCCACACCCAGGAGTCAGGACGGAGGCATCTTTGGGGACCTATTCTGCCCTCTGCAGCCTGCTTGGTGCTTGGCCCCTGAGACTTGACTGTTTAGGGGTGTTACGTGAGGAGGAGCGGATGCCCTAGGCATGCGGGTTGAGTGAATGTGGGTAGGTAGAGCAGTGGGTGAGGCAGCTGCCCTTGTGGACTTCTAGCTGGGGGGATAGCCAAGGAATAGCCAAAACCTCTACCACGTGGGCAAAGTCCATGGAAAACTAGTGCCAGGGAGGTGTGGAGTGTGTGGGGAGGAGCCCAAGCAGGCCAGGCCTTGCTGAGAAGGGACATGTGAGCCAAGGCTGGGAGGAAGAAAGGGGAGTGGTGCTACGGGATGGGAAAAGTGAAGTCCAGACTCCCAGGGGGCCTGTGCAGTCACGTCCTGGTCTTCCTTGAACTTTCTTTCTCAATTTCCCCTCTGAACTTTTCTGTTAGGTGGCTTCCCCCAGATGAGCCAAGCTACTCTGGCCTTGGGGCCACTGTTTATGCTAATCTTTTTTTTTTCTGCCTGATTTGGTTTTCTGTCACACCTTCTTCTGACCAAATCATTCATATGTATATATATATATTTTTTTTTTTTTTTTTTTTTTTTTTTTGGAGACAGGGTTTTACTCGGTTACCCAACCTAGAGTCCAGTGTCATAATCATAGCTCACTATAACTTCAAAGTCCTGAGCTCAAGTGATCCTCCTCCCTCAGCCTCCTGGGTAGATGGGACGACAGGTGCCTGCCACAACATCCCTCCCAAATGCTCCATTTCTTCCAGATCTCAGCTTATTCATCACCTCATCCAAGAAGGCACCCCTGTTCCCCATCTAAGTTAGGAGTTCCTTCCCATCCCCTTTTTGGACCCCCATGATCACCTTATCACACTGAGTTGCTAGTTTCCTTATTCCAGTCTAAGCCCTCAGCAGCCACAGGGTGGGTGACCCCTAAACCCCACACATTCTTCCTGGTTTTAGCCAGGAACTAAATCTGGCCTCTGTGCCTTCAAAATGACAAGAGCCCCTGTTTATATATGTGTGCCCTTGTCTATATATATAATCCCGTGAGAAGTGGTGGGCTGTCTCCCTGGGCTGTCTTCTCTGTTAGGTCTGGTGAACTCAATGCCCAGGGCCAAGGCTACTTTAGGGACCTGTGAAAATGTTCTAGTTTCCTTTAAAAGCCAAAGAAGGTTAGTGTAGTATCTAATACCTGTAATCCCAGCACTCTGGGAGGCCAAGGTGGGAGGATTGCTTGAGCTCACACGTTTGAGGCTCACTTGAGCAAGAGTGAGACCCCCATCTCTACTAAAAATAGAAAAAGTACCCAGGTATGGTGGTGGGCACCTGTAGTCCCAGCTACTGGGGAGGCTGAAGCAGGAGGATCACGGGAACCCAGAAGCTGGAGGTTGCTAAGACCTATGTTCATGCCACAGCACTCTAGCCTGGGCAACAGAGAAAGACTCTGTCTCAAGAAGAAAAAAAAAGCCGAAGAAAAAAGCGACCTTGTAGATTGAAGAAAATATTAACATATTCATTGTTATACCAATACAGTCATAAAATATGTTTTATGATACTTTTTATGCAGGAAGGTCTGCATCAAAGAGAAAGTACTCAGGGTCTATGAAAATCATAACACCGTCCTGCTCCCTCCACTTCTGCCTTCAGCCCTATCCTGAACTTGAGGAAGAGGCCTGAGAAGTTTCTAATTTGTTAGAACTCCAGCAGGAACGTGAGGACTCTTTGGGAAGAAAGGGTTCTTTGGGATGAGGCTCTGGTCTCTCGTATCACCCCCAGTCGTGTGCCTTTGGGCATCTGCTGTCCTGCTGTGACCTTCCAGAGCTCCTGAAGCTTCCCTCAGGCACGTGCACACATGTGGACACACTTCCGGTTCCCTCTTGCAGCTTCACATACGTGCATGCCCACATATTGACGCGCGCACCCCCTCTTCCAGATGCACCCTAGCATCCCTTCCCTCGCCTTTTTGTGCAACTTGTTTATTCCTGTTGTTTTGCTTTTTCCTCCTCAATCTTTTCCTACTGCCAGTGGATTCACAGTCAAGAAGCCCTGAGCTCCAGACAGAGCTCCGACACGTGGTCTTGTGACCTGGGGAAAGAAAAAGTTTGTGCAACTAGATTTTGTTCATTTGTAAGATGGGGATTTGTTGGGTGACTGCTGCCCTGCTCTGGGAACTGGGTCGCCGCCCCCCTTTGGAATTTCCAGCCCTCAGTCCACAAATTGGGTTCCAAGGAGGCTCCGCCCCCACAGCTGCGCCTGCTGGCCACAGGTGATTGGTCACAGGTGAGCACGTGACCTCCGTGGGCCAATCAGAGTTCCTCTCCCCGTGGCATATTTGAACTGGTACTAAGAGGAAGAAGCGTAGCGCTCTGCCAGCGAGGCACTGAGGTGTGTGGCCTGAAGCCGATTAGTTCATTCCATAAATATTTGCTGAGTGCCTACTGTGTGCTTGGCAGCTCTAGAATATGGGGATAGAGCCAGCAGAGGCCATGTTTCCTGCCATATGGAAGTCATCAGCCTGAGAAAAGCAAGCCATCAGTTAGACTAAAAGGGAAACAGGAGACAGACGTGTCCTGGCAGCGTTCTAGTTCCCAGCTCGGGTTGTCCTGGAGGACCTTCCAGATACACGAGAGAGTAATTTTGCCTGCCCTAGTTAGAACAGACCCGACTACTGCAAATAATGTGTCCTGAGTGGCGTGTACCGCGGGGGTCCTGGGGCTGTTGTTATTCCATCATTTCCTGAAGGGTATCCCAGTTAAAACTCAGGCTTACATCCGCCCTCTTGGCCCGATAGTGGCGTGATTCATTCCTTCACTCACTCACTCTTGCCTGCATACTGCTCAAAAGACACAGCCCCCACTCGAGGAGTTCCGGTTATTTTTCCGGAGGACTTGGAAGCAGGCGCCCTTGAGAGCCCTCAGCCCTCTCTGCAGCTGGTACCTGTGCTTCCTTCCTTCCTCTGAAGACATCTTTCTCACTTGTCTTTTAGGTTTCTCTCTGTCTCACTGGCCATGCTGCCTTGCCTTCAGAGCTCTCCGTGTGGGAAGTCTGGGGATCCTTTCTCCTGTTACCTCCGGAGGGATCTCGCGGCATTCCCACTGCCTACAATCACATCACCGCACAAATGTTTTGCAAATTCGCATCCCTCGCCTCAGCCTCTTCCTGAATTCCCAGTTCACATCCTCGGTACCTCCTACATCTCCATCCTTCTGCCTGTGCAGGTCGCCTCCCCACACTCCTTTTCCCAGCTACCCTACCTTCCTCTCCTTGCTCTCTGGCTTTGAGGGGCCTGTAGGGACTCCACCCCCAGGCTCCTAGCCCTCTGGCTTCAGGTGGGAATCAGGTGATGTGGACGGCTGGAAGGCAGGGGATGGGACAGCAGCAGGGAGAAGCCGTGTGAGTTAGCCTGGGGCTGGCTGTGTGCTGGAACCACACATGTGACCTTGTGCACACATGACCTTGTGCACACGTGACCTTCAGCACACGTGATCTTGTGCACACCTCCCTCCTCTGAGTCTGGTAGCCTCTTCCTCCTCTCATTCCTTTGGACCAAGGGGTGGAGACAGCAACTGCCCTGTCCCCAGTGCCACTCCCTCCCTCTCCCTGACCAGTCCCTTGTATTTCACCCACGTGTTTATGAAAGGCCTTTATAAACAAACCCTCCTGGAGTGATAGACTTGGAAGGCGCCATCTGTTTTCAATTGGAACCTGAGCTGCACTGGTAATTGATACTGGAGACTGCCCGGATATTCTGGGACTAGGTCGATTAATTATTGAAGAAGGACAGACACATGCTCATCAGAGAGAAGTGGAACATGGATTCTCCATAGCAGGTAGTGGCATCACTGATCCTCAAGTTGTCACCGGCAGTGACAGAGACCACATGCAGGTAGAGGCTAAAGCATTTGCGATTTCAAATAGTTTCTATGGCAACGAAAGGAATGTAAAGATTTCACCATCACCAGGATGGTTCTTAGGGCCCTAGAGAGAACACACAAGGAAAAGATAAAATTTAAAACTGCAAACACTACAGGGGGTCCTCCCCGTGGGATCACATGTCCCATCTCCTCCCCATCCTCTCATGGAATATACAGCAGACATTGTCAGGAAAATATACAGGGTGGCCATAAAGTTCAGGTGCAATTAAAAATAGTGTGCCATTTAGAATCATACAGGAGCTTTATGAACACCCTATGTTATTGGCACTTTCCTTGGAAAGGGAACTGTGATAGTCCAAACCTTTTTAAATTCCTCCCACTGACCTGGAGTCTTGGGGACCTGAGCATTCTGCGCTAGGAACATTCAAACCTTGGCATTGGGTTCTTGAATGCAGCTAACACCAGCTCATCCAGCTAAGGTTCTGAGTTCTGCCAGCTCCTCTGCACATACGGAGCAGAGCTGAAGCCCTGGCTCTTTCCTTACCCACTGTGGAGTGTGTCGGCTGGCTCTGTGCTGGCAGCTGCAGCAGGTGACGGGCTTGCCTGAAGAAAGCCCAGCCAGGAGAGGGGTGACCTCTGGAAAGGTATCAGAGAGGCTTTGTGTTGCAGGGGCTGGCTGGGGTTGGCTGTGAGACTAGGGCCCCCCTTCACAATAGGGTTATATGGATTTGTGCTGGGACTTCAGTATCTTTCAAAAGGGAATTGTGTGAATACAGAACATGCCCTGGAGACAATCACCTTTACAATGGGGCTGCTCTATTCTTTACTTTGTGTTTTTTTTTTTTTTTTTTTTTTAAAGATGGGGGTCTTGCTATGTTGCCCAGGCTGGTCTCAAACTCCTGGGTTCAAGCAATCCTCCCACCTTAGCCTCCCAAAGTGTTAGGTTTATAGGTGTGAGCCACCAAACTTATCTTTACTTTCAGAATAGGGTCCCAAGCTTCTATTTGGAATGGGAAATGTTGGGATTCTGGCCTCTCTAGGGAATAGGGAAGGGCTAGGATTTTCCCCCCAAAGAGTCATGTTTAGAGTTCAAGGAATGCATCTGTGAGTTAGGTGGCAACAAAGTGCGGTGTTTGTGGGAGAAAAAGAAGTGGTTCGAATGAACCAAATACCACCCTGTTTACTTGGCATGGTCTCCTTAACATGGGAGAGGGGCTGAAGAGTCACTAGTGATGGCACTGTGGTGGCCCTGGGATGGTTGTCCTCTCTTTGTCCTGAAAGGCAGCCACCTGGGCCCAGAATTCCCTGTAATAGGCTCATTACAAAAGACCTCATCTTCTTGGCACAGGGTGTGGAGGTGCTTGGGAGAAAGGGGCCCAGTAAACCAAGGTCCCAGAGCTCCAACTGGGTGGGAAGGACCCAGTTCTGGTCCCAGCATTGATCCTGAACCATGGCAATGGCCTCACCCCATCTTGCCTTGAGAGCAATGGGGTGGGGTGGGGGTGGGGCTTTGGTTTGCAGCCTGTAAGTGCTGCAGGCACAGGGTCAGGGCTACCAGGAGAAAAGGACCAACTGCCACAGCCCCTTGGTGTCCCCTTAGTGGACAGGAGATGTTCTGTCAAGCTGGCTTAAGTAAACAGGGGTCTTTTGAAGGACATGCAGGGATGGCAGCGAAATCAGTCTCAGGAGGTGCGCCAAGGCCTCATGGGAGCCGGGGTGCTCTCAGGCCATGGTTACCCTGCCCCTTCGTTCTTTCTCTCTCCCTCCTTCCCGTCCTCTTTTCATTCGTCCTTTCTTCTTTGGCTTTTCACTTCCCATCTGTTTTCTCTACATGTTTCCCCACTGTCATCTATCTGACTGGCTCCCTCTCTTGGGGTCTTAGCTTCTTCTCTTCCCAGCATCTAAGATCCCGCTTGGGATTACCAGGGCACCACCTCTAGTCCCAAAGTCACTTTACCACCCACTTCCATGCCACACCTCCTGCCTGACAGCACTGGGTTCAACCTCAAATTCCAGGGGACTCCTGCTGGCCCTGCTTGGCCCAGTCTTGGACCAGTCAGCATGAACAGGCAGGCAGAGGTCTGAAGCTCTCTGGGATGGGTCATTAGACCGTGCACCGGGTGAGAGAAAAAGAAATGGTTCAAATGAACCAAATGGCACTCTGTTCATTTGGCATCTCCAGAAAGGGGGTGGCAGGGAAAGGAAATGAGGGGCCATTACCCTCACGGCTCTATTGCTCCAGGTCTATATCCAAGTGAGGGCCATTTCCAAAGGTGACTTTGAAGTCAGCCCCCAGCCCATATTTGAGTCCTATCTTTGCCACTTAGGAGTTATAGCACCTTGAACAAGTTACTTAATGTCTTTGAGCCTTAGTTTCTTCAACTGAAAATAGTATCCATTCCATAGGACTGTCACAGTACTAAATGAGGTAGTGTTGTCTAAATGCCTCTTGTAGACAACCAGTAAATGACTGAATACAACAACCAGTTACCTCTCTATTCCAGGGTGTCAAAGAGCTCTGTAGATCCAAAGGCCAAACTGGCTCCACCCCAAGAGGCCTGTGATCAGGTGTTGTGGAGTAGCTTGCATTTTGAGGAGTTAAGTTTGTGTTAGTCTAGAACTGGCTGGAGGTCTCTCCTGCTAGGTGGAGATCACCTAGTCCCCCAACTGCCACAGCCCCTTGGAGTCCCTGTTATAAAGGCAGGCAGTGGTTTACGATGTGGATCTGCTAGATTCATACCCTGGCTCTGCCCTCAATGACCATGAGACATGGGGCTCCTCATTCAACCTTTATAATCTTCAGTTTCTTCATCTGAACAGTGGAGACAATCACACTCTAAAGGACTAAGAGATACTCCAGGCCAACTGTTCAGCACAATACTAGGTGCTCAGTAAGATTTCAATGAACTTGCAAGTGCTATTATCTTGAAGATGCAGAAACAAACTGAAAAGAAGTGACTTAGGACCAGGCCTGGTGGCTCATGCCTGTAATCCTAGCATTCTCGGAGGCCAAGGCAGGTGGATTGCCTGAGCTCAATAGTTCGAGACCAGGATGAGCAAGAGTGAGACCCTCTGTCTACTAAAAATATAAATAGTAGCTGGGCATTGTGGCAAGTGCTTGTAGTCCAGCTACTCAGGAAGCTGAAGCATGAGGATCACTTGAGCCTAAGAGTTTGAGGTTGCTGTGAGCTATGTTGCCACAGCACTCTACCCAGGGGAACAGATTGAGGGCCTGCCTTAAAAAAAAAAAAAAAAAAAAAAAAAAGTGACTTAGTTGATAAAGGGACAGGCAATGAATGATGAGTGAAAGCCATAGATCTTGGGGTCCTATACCCCAATCAGGTGGCCCCAGCGCCCTCCCCCACCTCATGAGAACAGCCCTCCCTTCGTCAAGAAGAGTCACTAGCTGCAGAGACGGGACAAGAAGGGAGTGAGCTTGCACAGCAGAACATTTTCACTTTATTGTCTGTAAACTCTTCTTTGGTAAAACAAGAAACCCAAAGAGAAAAGGTGCACACAGAGCACAGAGGCGAGGAAAGGCTGAAGAAGACAGCTACTCCATTAGCAGATGGCAGGTGGAACTTGGACTTTTGGGGTGAGCGGCAGCACAAGTGGAAGGCAGAGGGGAGCAAGAGGGAAGAATCCACTCCGTTAGACACAGAAGCCGAAATCATACAGCGAAGGAACCCTTGCATCACAGCGGAGAGAGCTGGGGCCCTCCCCCCTGTGCCCCAACACTTCCATGCAGGCAGTGACCACAGTGGGCAGAGCAGCGGCCTGTCCTCAAGCTCTCCATTCCTGGGGTGTGGGGTGCAGGGGCAGGGCAGGGGTGCTCATGAGCTCTGGGTCCGGGTAGAAGTGTCAGGGCAGCAGGGGCAGGGTCTGGGGGAGGTGGGGTGCAGCCCCTGCTTCCCCACTTTACACGGGGGGCTCGCTGCACAGCACGATCTCCAGGTCCTTGCGGTAGAGCTTCCCCGCCTCGGCCAAGGACATGACGCTCTTTCTGTAGCTGGTGAGCTGCTGGATGTTCATTTCCTATGAGACACAGGGAGGGGGGCAGAGCAGGCTCAGAGGGTGGCCTCAACCAAGGAACCTGCACATTCCCAGGTGACGCTTCCCTCACCCATCCCGCTGTAAAACAAGGCACCGCCCTGACTTTGAGTCAGAAAGGCTGGGTTCAAACCCTCTCTCTCCCTTTCTGGCTGCCCTGCTTTGGGGAAAGCAGTAAACCTTTCTGAGACTTTAGCTGCCTCACCTGGAAAATGGGTACCCTAAGAGAACCCACCTCTCTGAGGTGTTAGGATGGTTACCCATGGGAAGGAATGTGATGACACTTAGCACGGTCCCTGACACACAGCAAGCACTGCAAAAGACACAGTGGTTACTGTGATGAGTTGTTATCTACGCATAACTTGTATATTCCTCTACAACCCTGCGCCTCCTTTTACGCTAGGCCATCCCCAGTCCCCTGCAGATGTGGAAGGGAAGGCCAGGAAAGCTCTCTGGCCTTGTCTCCAGGCCTCCTGGGCCATGCTTTCCCCCGCCTCATTCTAAATCCTGTCACCTCCAGCAGCAAAGCTTACACCTATGGGTGTTCAGAAGCAGCTAAGATAGTGGACTCCTGAACACAGGCCCCTAGTCTCATATACCACTAAAATGGAGGTTGAACTCTGGTTTGGTGCCACCAAGAGCACTTTGCAAGCATCTCTAGCTTTGAGGGTTGGGGACTGTCTTCCCTAAAGTTGTGAAGACTCTGGAAATGTCACTTAATTCATAACACTGGGGTGTGCCTGATCTATCTGCTGCTCAACTCGGAGCCAAGGAAGGGACCCCAGATATTAACCCCAAGCTTGAGATAACTCCCATAGTGAATGTGGCAGTGAGAGGCTTAGCAGCATGGGGGTGTCTGGTGAGGCTCCTTCCTTTCTCTGTCCAGAAATTTTGCTTAAAACTGAGGAAGACTTTAGTGAGTCACCACGGCCTCAGGAATGTGATACCAAGTTCAATCCCACCAGCCTGTCCCTCCAGGAGCCTCAAATAATCTGTTCAGAAACCTTATCACAGGCCATGCAGGCACTTTCAGAATGGAACGCACATCTGCTATGTGGGTTTACCAAAAATGGCCTTTCCTTTCCCAACTCAGGTGCTGTTATTTAGAGTCATACAGCTCTCTCATTCTACCTATCAATTGCCAGGTGCCAGATCTGGGGCTTGATACAGGTGGAGACTCTCAGGTAAACAGCTTTATAAATATCGTTGTTCTTTAAACTTCAGAGTTGTTTCTGAACCCCAGCACCTGAATCTTTTACTTTTGTTTCCATATCTGGCATCCACCTGTGCAGAGTTTTCCCTTGTGTTAACCCACAAAGAGCCTAGTTGGTTGGTGAAGAGGAAGTTCAGGCCACTGAGATTTAGTGGGAGCCTTCCAGATTTATAGTAAGCCTCATCACTACAATTACACTTAAAGATGTTTGCCATTATGGTGCCCCAAAGTCACGGACGCACATAGGCACATAAATAATTTTCTCCTAGAATCTAGTTCAGGAGAAAAAGTTTGCTGAGTTCAAAGACTTGGTGAGTATTTCTGTCTTCCTAGGAAGTATTTGCTTCCTTATTATTTATTTTCTATCTCTTGCAAAAGCACTTGTAGCTAACAAAAAAAAAAAATCATGGATGAAATAAATGAAAGATGCGATTTAGGATAAAGATAAAGAGATGAGAAAGGGCTTAGAGAGAGAGACAGACTCAGAGGCTGCAGTAATTTTTTTTCCTGAAATCGAACATTAAATTTAGCTCTTGCTCGGCAGCCAAGGCAGTTAGACAACTCAAGGAATTATAGAGCTTTCGTCGTCTAATTAAAGAAAGCAGCAAAACCATTTACTCAGAGGAAAACATTTTCTGGGAGGTGAAGGAAGACAGCTGCCAAGGCTTGTCCCCTAGCTGTTCCACCTGTCTCCTGCCTCCCAATGCCCCACACCAGGAGCCCCCTGCAGCAGGCAGAATAACGGAGTTCACTTCTCTGCCTTTTCTTGGAAAGAAACAAACTTCAGTGGATCTTTTTTGGCCCCTTCCCTGGCTCCAGATTCTACAGTTAATCAGTTCAGAATACCCTCCACTCCCCACTGCTCCCTGCCCTCCAAAATCTCGCTTTGTGGGGCAACTCTTTTTTTTTTTTTTGCTGGCAATTTGGCTAACACTTCTGCAAGCAGGGCCATGTCACAACTGCCATTGCTCACAGCAGCCAGCAGATGGGAGCAACCCAAGTGTCCACAGATGAGCAATGGATAAACAAAATATGGGATGTTCACACAGTGCATCATTCTGCTGTAAATAGGAAGTCCTGTCGCATGCCACAACACGGATGAGCCTCCAGGACCTTATGCTAAGTGAAATAAGCCAGTTGCAAAAGGGCAAACGCTGTCTGATTTATATGAAGTACTTCCTGTCACAAATAGAGACAGGAAGTAGAAGGGTGGAAGGAGGGGCTGGGGAGTGTTTCATGGTTACAGGTTCCAGGTTTGCAAGATAAAGACTTTCGGAAATGGATGGTGGCGATGTTGCACAGTATCATGAAGATATTTAATGCCACTGAACTTCATAGTTAAAAAGGTTAAGGGCTATGGTGGCTCACACCTGTAATCCTAGCACTCTGGGAGGCCAAAGTGGGTGGATTGGTTGAGCTCAGGAGTTCGAAACCAGCCTGAGCTACAGCGAGACCCTGTCTCTACTAAAAATAGAAAAATTAAAACGCAGTGAAGGCTACGTTAACCAGTTTGATGAAAATATTTCAAATGGCATCTGAAACCAGCACATTGTACCCCATGATTGCATTAATGTACACAGCTATGATTTAATTAAAAAAAAAAAATAGAAAAATTAGCCAGATGTAGTGGTGGGCACCTGTACTTCCAGCTAGGTTGCTGTGAGCTATGATGCCAAGGCTCTCTACCCGGGGCACAGAGTGAGAGTCTGTTTCAAAAAAGAAAGAGCAATAAACTATAAATAAATAGGTTAAGATGGTAAACTTTACGTTATGTGTATTTTACCACAATTCAATAAAAAAGAAATGTCAACCAACCAACCAGAGATAAAAACACAAAACCAAACAAACAGAAAATTGCCCTGGCCTCAGTCACAGCAGCTCAGAGGGGAGCGGGGTGCAGCTGGTCAGGGTATTCCTGTCCGCCTCTGGGGACCTGGCCCAGGCCTCTGGGTCCAGCCTCACCTTCTTGTTCTTCTCGTACAGATCCTTCAGCAGGGCATCCAGCTCGTGCTCGTCAATGTAGCCGCTTCCATCCTGGGGACAGGGGCAGAGTCAGCGCAGAGGTCTGGGGCCCAGGCCCAGCCACCCCACCCCTTCCAGGGAGGCCCAGCCTTCCCACTGCTCTGCTCGAAAGGAGCTGTTCAGACCGTGCCATGACAACGTAAGCGTCCCTTCCGTCTTTACCAGTCACCCTGGGAACAGGCAGTTCAGTGCAAATTTTGGGTGGCCCCTTGTGGTGGTAGTTTTCATTTGCATTGAAAATATATATGAAGTTCATGAAGCACAGTTATTCCCTGAGTTCAGGGGCTAGTGTAGTTTACGTCTAAGCCTCTGGTTAGAAAGACCACTGGAGTCATGTGGGCAGGGGATGGAAAAGGGAAGGGGGTCGCCTCACTCCCACTTCCCAGAGAAACAGCTGGCCCTAGTGCGAAGGTATGGCGTGGCACCAGGCGGTACTGAATGCCACCTCCCTCTGGCCCCAACCCTGGCTCTGAGCTCGGCCATCTCCCACTGATAAGTCCAGCTGCACCTTGAAGAAATCCAAACTTTGGGCTCCAAAGGCCCCATGTGGGGAATGACATCTGTGTAGAAGATGCTGCAGGGACAAACCACAGTCCTGGAGGAAGCAGATCTTTTCTTGTGGGTGGGGTCCGGCTCTCTGGCCAGGGTTCCCTGAAGAAGGGGCTTCTGCTTTTCCCTTCCGCCATCTCCCTCTTACCTTGTCGTAAAATGTGAAGATCGCGTTGAACTCCTGTGAGGTCAGCTTCATGCCCTGGAAAGACCAACGTGTTAAAGATAGAAGCAAAGGCCTTGGGGACGTGTGTGGTGTGTGCTGCGGGCAGTGTGTGTGTTGTGTATATGGCTTGTGGTGTGGTGGGCTCGTGTGTGTGGTGTGGGGCAAGGGGGTAGTTTGTGTATGTGGGGTGTGTGGCATGTGTTGTATGGTGTGTATGGTGTGTCGAGCGGTGTGCGTGCTGTGCTTGCACTGGGGAAGCGTGGGGGGGAAGATGGAAGTGGCTGTCTTACCTGGAATTTCAGCAGGAAGTTCTCCTGAACGGGCAGGAGTCTGGAAAGAACATTAGACAAAGATTAGGAGACAGAGCACAGGCCACAACAGCTTGGCCAGGGTGGCAGTGTCCGCAGTTACCGACACCATCTCTGCCCTCTGAGCACTTCCTAACCAGGAGTTATGGACAATTCAGAGAAGAGTGAGACTAGCAGTAGAGGTGCAGGTGCCCAGTGTTCGTGCTTCCATCAGCTTTGTCTTGAGCTGCTTGACACCCAGACCTGCCACAGTCCCACCAACTGATCGCAGAGGTCGGGCTCAGAGGGAGTCTTGTTACATGGGACCCTGGGGGTGAGGGCAGGCGCTTACCGGGACATCTCAGAGAGGCCCAACTTGCCGTCCCCATTCAAGTCAAACATCCGTAGCTGTTGGGGACAGAAAGACGTGCCTGGGTTGTTTGCTTTGACCTTGCCCTGCCATCCCCCCTTCTGCAGAGGAGAGGAAAGGGGCAAGTGGCATGTGCTCTTGCCACCTCTGAGGTCACCCGAAGGCCAGGGACGAACATGGTCTAACTCAGTCACTGGGAACA
Organism: Loris lydekkerianus; assembly: GCA_963574355.1. Taxonomy (NCBI): domain Eukaryota; kingdom Metazoa; phylum Chordata; class Mammalia; order Primates; family Lorisidae; genus Loris; species Loris lydekkerianus. The sequence continues at coordinate 48,644 of CAUYPK010157016.1, forward strand.
GCAGAGACGCAGGCACATCCTGCCTCCCTTCTTGGGCACGGCAGGCCAGCGCTAAAGGCCCCCTCCCTCCTCAAGTTTTTCCTCTCCTGGAGCTGCAGAGGTTGCCATGGAGACAGATGCTCCCAACCTCACACTGGCCGAGGCGTCAGCTCAGTGAGGACCTCAAAGGGTGTGAGGGCTGTGAACTGGCACCCTTCTTGCCAGCTGCCACTGTGAGGCACTTCACCTGGGGAGTCACCTGAGGAATCAGCAAACACCAGAGTCTCAGGGGCTTGGGGCTCAGGGGCCAGGGACTCTGGCGTGCACTCACTATGGTCTGGGTGTACTCCTGCAGCTTGGGCTCATCGTACGGTCGGTTCGCCTTCTTCAGCAGGTCCGACAGGAATCCCTAAGATGCAAAAGGCCTCTTCAGAGCTCCCGACTCATTCATTCAGACCCCATTCATTCACTTGTTCAGTTAACATGTTTTTTTGACGTCTGCCACTTCCATGGCCCAGCCCTGATAATGTCCTAACCACTTAACACTTGGTGAGTGACTCTGAAGGCCTTAGTGGCTCCTGGGTGGTGCAAGCTTGCCCCACAGAGCAGGTGGGAGAGGCTGGCTCTGCCTCCCCCGAGCCTGGCACACAGGACTAAATAGTAACTGGGTTTCGCTGGGTCTCAGGGGATTTGAGGGTGGATCTCCAAGCTGAAGGCCAGGCTTCTGGAACCATCTGGAGGGTGCCAGTCTTGGGCTCCGAGGGGCAGAGCAGGGGGGTTTGGCTGAACTCTGTGGCACTGTACCTCCACCGTGTTACTGATTTCACATGGCTTCTCTGAGCAAATCCAACAATTCAGTGCCAGGCCCAGATACTCCTGGGCTGGCCACAAACCCAAGGGACATCTCCTCCTTCCCCAGGTTCCTTAAACTGCCACTCCAGCCCCCCACCCTCTTCAAGGTGCATCCTACCTTGAGCTCGTTGGCTTCGATGTAGCCACTCCTGTCTGTGTCATACTTCCGCCAAGCCTGCAACGGGAATGGCATATTTGCAGACACATATGGAAATCTACACACCTCCTTCCATTTCCCTTTAATGGGCCAGCAGGACCTTGATATTCAAGCATTCCAGAATGGGATGGGGTCACAGAGATGGTGTGGCCCACTCCCTCAGTGCCACAGAGGAGGAAATGAGGGAAAGTGTCTCAGTCCAGGTCACGCAGGGGAAGAGGGAAATTGCTTGGATAGGGTCTCCTTGCTCTAACTTGATGCAGCCGGGGGTTCTTTTCTGGGTCCTCTTGTAATCGGGGTTGATACTTTCTAAGGTGCTAATCAGGCAGCTTCTTGCAGGACTAGAACAAGGATTGGTGGATTTTATTTTTGCTTTGTGTATATGGGGTGTCCTTTTCTCACTCTGGAAGCTTCTCATACTCTAGGTGGAGACTAGGGGGAAGAAGAAGAACCTTCTGGAATGGGTAGGAACAGGCTCTCGTCTACACCCTCCTCCATCCTGCCGTCATGATGCATATGGCAGCCATGTTGGGTGCCCAGGCAAAATTGGTAGTGAAATTAATTTTTTTTTCAGTCTATTCTAAAGCTAAAGCTACTTCCCCACTTTTTTGTTAAAAAGTATTCCATTTTTTTTTTTTTTAAGGCAATCACCCATCTCCCACTTTTAATCCATATGGTTCAAGGGAGGTTGCCCCATCTTCAGAGGTAGGCATGTGATTGAAGCTTAGCCAATCAGGTCCCTCCAGGATCTAATTCCACACTGGGTCTGGGCTCTGAGTTGAGCCCCAATTATTTGCTGCATATATTGGATCCCTGTGAGGAATCAGGACACAGCCTACTGACCACAGCATCTGAAGGGGGTGGGGGGGTTATCTCTTTGACAAAAAGAAGCAGAGTTTCAGCAGGTGACAAGAATCTGACTGTTTCCTTCCTCTCTGTTCTAGCCATCTGAGCAGGAGCAGACATTACACAGGAGAAATAAGGAAAAACAGTTTTTGTGCTTTTAAGATGCATGACAACTTGTTCATAAATTCTTCTCCTCCCTTCCAAAGGTGGGACTTAATTCCCTTTCCTTGAATGTGAACTGAACTTAATAACTCAATTCTATTGAATAGAATATGGCAGCTATTACAATGTGTGACTTCTGAGACTAAGCCACTAGAAATGTCATGGCTTCCTTCTTGCCTTTACTTGCCCTGGAAGAAGCCAGCTGCCATGCTGTGAGGATGCTCAAGCATTCCTCTACATCCTCATGTAATGAGCAATTGTGTCTTCTTGCCAACACTTAGCAAGGCCTCTTGTGAACAGCCATACTGTTGGCTGACAACATATCTGGAAAGTTTTTGTTGTGTCTTCCAACCTCAGTCCAGCCTTCAGATGACTGCAGCCCAGCTGACATCTCATGAGAGACATGACCTCATGAGAGACTCTGAACTGGTGCCATCTGCTAAGCTGCTCCAAAATTCCTGACCACAGAAAATGTGATATAATTAAGATTTGTTGATTTAGGCAGCCAAATTTGGAGGCCCATGTACAACTTCTCTGAAAACCCAGCCTTCTACCCAAGCCATCTGGTGGGACAATGAAATGCCAGGATGAAGGAGGTGAGGTGGGACGGGTGCTGCCTGTATTTGTGGCAAAGGCCCAGAGAGATCTGTTTCCCTAAACCTTTGCTCTATCTTAGCAGTTTATAGTCCCTACAAATCCTTCCATGTTTTGTTTCCCTAACTTTTCTTTTCTTCTCCCCCAGTTCTAAACTACACACCTGAACACCAGGATGCCTGCTTTTCTGAAAGTCGCAAAAACACATACTAATCCTTTTCCTATATTTTCTTTCCTGACTTCCTCACTTCCCCACCTCATGTCCCTCTTTTGTGGTCAGGAGTATTAGGATATCTAGAGTTTATTTAGATTTTATGGAAAGGGTCTTTCTTTCATGTCAGCAAACAAGGGTATGTAATTTTCATGGTATATCAGTGCCAGGGCTTGGGAAATTAGGTCCTAATTTTATTTTATTTTATTTTATTTTTTGTGATGATACATGAGCAAATCCCAGCAAAAAAGGAAGACTGGTATGAGCGACAACTCGGGTTGATGGTATTTGATTAGAAGAGCACCTTTTCTCTGGAAAGAAATGGCTTGGGCTCTATCACAATCCTCCCTCGTGAGAGGCTGCCCTGGAAGAGGCACTAAGTGATTTGTAAGGGTTTCCAAATATGACTTCCCCGACAACCGGCAGGTACTTAGTGCATTAGAATTTAGTTCATCTAAATTGAATCTTGACTGAGAAAAGAGGCAGATACCCTTTAAGTTGCCTAAAAGGGGGCACGGGATGACCTGAAGGGACCTCAGTCCACAGTCCACACACATCAAAGCAGTTGCTGCTGCCTTCCAGGGTTGGCCTGCACTCTCCCTGGGTCCCCCCACCCTCTCTGGCTCCCCCACTTCTCTTGCCCTCCAGCACTGCCTGTGCATCCATCAGCCCATGAGCACGTCCCTGTTCCCTTCTTATTCAAGGAAAAGAGTGCAAGAGACCTGCGCTTTGTGAAATCTCAAAGAAATCCTGAGGCACTGATAGAATTAGAAGTGAAAATGTGCTGAGATGGCGAGAGGGGAGCTACCTGAGAGCACAGCCTTTCAGGGCTGCCGAGGGAGCGTTTCATGTTTCTGGCTGATAAAATTGGAACAAATGGACAACCCCAGGAGGGGATGGTATTGTAGGAGAGTGGCGGTCCCAGGAAACTGGGCGGGGGTGTCTGCTCTGCAGGAGTGCTGGGACCTATGGGGATAAGGGCATATAGGAATATGGAATTCTGTCAACCACACAGAGGGGAACCACTAATAATTTTGTGAAAGAGAAAGAAGAAAAGGGGGCTGGAGGAAAGGGAGTGGGACAGGCAAGTGCTTTTAGTGCCTTTTTAAGCATCCCTGCCCCTGCAAGCTGTCATCCTGTTTCCAGATCAGAGGCGGAACTGGGGCCAGTCTTTGGATTTTCCTCTTTCAGAAAAGGAGGGGTCAGGCCTAAGCTTCCCTTTTCTACATACGGAAAGCTTGATACTCACAAAGGTAGCACCCTGACAAGTTATAAGCATAAGTAGAACTTGTTTTCCCAGACAGGCAAGACAGGGAAGGACCAAGGACTGAATCCAGAATGTCAATTACCAGCTTCTGGAATCTGGCCATCTTGAAAAAACCGAGAGAAAATCCTTTAAAGTACCATAAAATTAAATGGGTATCTGATGCTTAGGCAAGCTGCCGCTTAAAAAGGGATTCTTCCACCCTGATAATTGGTTCTTTCTAACCAACATTATGTCCATGAGACAAAGTCACTGCCGTGTGGTTTCTGGGCTAGTGTCTGGTTGTTTTAGGCAGTGAATCACAGGGAGCGGATTACCGGTGGCCGGAAACGGATTTAACCCAATGAATGGCAATGACAGTCACACTGAAGGCCAGTCATTATTTTTCTGAGTAGGCAGTTTGTGTGGCGGGTATGGGTTGAATTTCACTGTGAGGGACACAGATGCTGGATGGCTTCAAGTGCAGAGTCCCACAAAACAAGTAAGAAATAATTGGTTGTTTGCTGGACACCAGGATGAGTAATGTATGTGGTTGAACTGTACAGAGTTTCCAATTTTTGTGAGTGAAAATTGTTAAATATCAGCAATTTCATAGGGTTTAAGCTATCAGTGGATTATTTCTCAAAAGACACTGGAGTTTTAAGGTCATGTTTTATATGAGGATCTCAATGATTTTGTTTGTTTGTTTTTTTTTTTTTTGAGACACAGTCTCACTTTGGCACCCTTGCTGGAGTACCCTGGCGTCATAGCTCACAGCAACCTCAAACTCCTAGGCTCAAGAGATCCTCATGCCTCAGCCTCCCCAGTAGCTGGGACTACAGGTGCCCACCACAACACCTGCTATTTTTTTTTCCATTTTTAGTAGAGACAGGGTCTCACTCTTACTCAGGCTGGTCTCGACCTCCTGAGCTCAGGTGATCCACCTGCCTCAGCCTCCCAGAGTGCTAGGATTAGAGGCGTGAGCCACTATGCCCAGCTTCTCAATGAGTTTTTTTTTTTTTTTGGGACAGAGTCTCACTATGTCACCCTGGGTAGGATACTGTGGCATCACAGCTCACAGCAACCTCCAACTCTTGGGCTTAAGCGAGTATCTTGCCTCAGCCTCCCAAGTAGCTGGGATTACAGGTGCCCACCTCAACGCCCAGCTACTTTTTGTTGCAGTTGTCATTGTTGTTTAGCTGGCCCAGACTGGGTTCGAACCTGCCGGCCTCAGTGTATGTAGCCAGCGCCATAACCACTGTGCTATGGGGGAGTTTTTACTGCAAAGAGGGCAATGCCCATTTTACGGGGCCACTGAAGCCCAGAACATAAAGATCAGATCTAGAAAGTACTGGAAACTGGAATTCTCACTGGGCTTTAGAATGGTACATAAGTCCAACTGTCCCAGGCCTGCTCCTTGGAACTCTGACTTTGAGGGACCCTGACCCAATAATTACATCAGTGTCCCTCACACTGGGTGGGGGGAGATCTTGGAGCCAAGTGAGTGTAATCAGTTTCCTTAATGAAGGTTCCTCAGGCTGGTATGTGACATGCAAATGTCCAGGACAAATTAGCAGAAAGGACGTGGATGTTCATAGCATCTCCCAAATGGACTTGACTTCTTAATACTTAATACTTCTTATCTTATTCCCAACACTGTAACACGCACACACATGACCTGGGGCTCTTGTTAAAATGTAGATTCTAATCCAGGGGGTCAGGGAGTCTGCCTTTCTAACGACACCCAGGTGATATTGATGCTGCTAGTCATGGACCGCACTCTGAGTAGCAAAACTCTAAGGCGGTTAGCATCCCCCAGAAACCGTTCCCAGGCAGGAGGATGAACCTGGCTCTGAACATGGGAAGAAGGCAGGTGCGCATGTGCAGAGGGAAGGCAGCACAGTGGCCTCACCTCCATAAACTCCGCGCTGGAGCCCACGTGCTGCCTGAAGCATAGGAGGAAATTCTCTTCGGTTGGCAGAATCTGCGCCAGCTGTGGAGACACAGAGAATGGCATCAGGGTTACAGAGGGACCTGCCAGGGGGCAGAGAAGATTTTCCTATAGAAAGGATGGAGAGGCCAGCACTGAGGCAGTGTGGGGAAAATATTTGCTCCATTTTAATTCCTTCCTTGAGAACAGGGGCTGGTAGCCCTTCAAGGGGAACTATGAAGTGCTTCTGGATTACCCCAACCCTAGGGGAGGAGAAGCAAGAGCGGCAGGAAGTGGTACTGCTTAAAAATGCAAGAATCAGATTAAAAAATACTTCACAGATGATTCCCCTGTGTATAAGATTCTGAAAAATGCGAACTAATCTAAGCAGACGGGTGGCTGCCGGGGGTAAGAAGGCCCCCACCAGGATGGATGAAACTTTTGGGGGTGGTGATGTCATGTCCTAAAATCTAAGGATAAACTTACGAAATCTCACAAATTAAATGGATGCAGTTTATTACATGTAAATTAACACCTCAATAATTTGATTTTTAAAAAATGCAAGTACTCTCTAGTAGCAAACATTCCTCGCTGCCGTCCCAACTAACTAGCCCTCTTCCTAGGCTCCTGGAATTCTAGGGTCACAGGCAAATCCTGATTAGTGCACATTAGTTTAGCACGATCATCTCATCCCCCTTGCCAGTGATTGGCTTACAGGTAGGCATGTGACCCCATTCTGGCCAATGAAATGTGAGAGAAGGGCTGCAGAGGGCACTCCTGGGAAGTACTTAAGTTCTCTAGATCCTTTCTGCAGCTGGACATGGTTGCATCTGGATGTGATGCCTGGGATTGCGGAAGCCATCTTGCCATTAGCCTGAGGATTTTGGGGCAAAGAATAGAACCAAGAGAACTGCAGAGAAGCTGGACTGGAGCCCTGGTCTCCTTCACCTGGAGCCAGCCCAGGTTGGCTTTCTGTTAGGACCTGCTCATAGTGGTAAACTATGGCCAGACAAATATGGCACGGGGATTGTTTGTGAAGTTGCATTGTCACATGGCTACACCCACTCATTTATATACATATCTGTGGCAGTTTTGATGGCAGAGCTGAGGAGTTGTGGCAGAGACTGTATGGCCCGAAAACCCTAGAACATTTACCCTAATCTGTGTTTTTACAGAAAAAGGCTGCCAGCCCCTGGGTTAAGCCCCCTTGTGTCTACAGTGGCAGCCCTTGCCGCCTCTACCAGCTGCTCTGTCACCAGGCTGGTGTGGCATCCTTCAGCTGCTGGAAAGGCTCACAGAACTGGCAGGCCCCATCAGGGAAGCCTCATCCGTCTGTCCTTTCCTTGCTTGGAGGAGAGAAGCCTCCATCCAATGACTGATTGACAGGGGGGAAGCAGACAACCCCCCTCTGTGGTGCAGCCTGCACTCCAGAGTCCCCATGAGGTCAGGCCAATCCTGCCCCACCTTTTCCCGATGCCTTCTCTTCCCTTCTCTCCAGAGTCCTCTCCGAATAGGTCGCATCCACCAAATCTGTCACAAACTGTCCATCCTCAGGATGCTGCCTGAGGCTGAGAACCCAGCCTCAGGCAGCATCCTGACCAATATACCATCTGTCACCATCACGCTTGGTTCACAAACTGATAGCCAGAGGTCTTTGACGTGCATATGTGTATGTGTGTGTGTGTATTTACATACATATGACTGTGTGCGTGTATGGTATATACAGATTATATGTTATATACATCATATGTGCTCATGTAAGTTATATATTCGTAAACAAAAAATGTTGTCGTTGGATGCGTCCAGGTGGGGCATGGAGGCTCTTGTTCACCAATCCTCAGTTCCTACTGTCCTGAGCTGGGCTCCCCGCACAGGTGCAGTACCTGCTGGCTCCTGAGAGCTCACTCCCCTCTCTGGTTTGGGCATAGTTTGTGATACAAAGGAAAAGCCCCACGTCTTCTCTCTGGTCAGCCCAAGTGCTGGAGATGGGGGAGCTTTGAGGCCACCATCTATTTCAATCCCTGGAAAGATGCTCAGGGATGGGAGAGGGGACACAGGGCCTTTCCCCCACGGCTCCTGACTAGCACCACAGGACTCACCTCTGCCATCTCGATTTTCCCATCCGAGTTCTTATCATATTTCTGCATGAACTCCTTCATCTTCTCCCCAAAGTTGTCACTCTTTGAGATCTGCAGAAAGACAAAGGGGGCTGATTTTGCTTCTGCGTCCTACACGACTCATGATCTCAGGGTGGCAGTTTCGGAAACCATCTCGCATCCTGGATACGTGGGCATGAAATGAAACATGTGCCCATGTTCTGAGCGATCAGGGCTTCATCCTTTTCCTTTTCAAGTCCTTTCCAAATGGAGTCATCCCTTCTTTGTGGCTCAGTCAAATAATTTCCAGAGGAGGACAGGACATGTGGGTATGCTCTGCACCATGTAATTAAACGTGCCCTTCTGTCTTTCAGATGGATTAAACCACAACTCATTAAGAGGGTTTGGACTTATTCCCATCTCTCAGATGCAAGAACTGAGGCCCCAAGTTTTACTGAGGCAGCTTGTAATTGAACCCAACTTAAACCAGTCCCCTTTCCCTGGTAGGTTCTAAGCACTCCCCTACAGCAAGATGGATTGCTTATTTCCTTTTGACTAACTGGCAATTCCACAACATTTTTTTTTTTTGCTCTGATTTCATGCAGGCAGGAATAGAAGAAGAAAGTCATCACGTAGCTGAGTGATGATTTAAATGCCCCATTCAATTGCTCTGAGTACTAGAAAGCAAGGAATTACGAAGTTCCTTTAGCCCACTGATTTTCCGACTGGTATGTAGTGAGAGGAACTTTGGTGTGCCAGGACTATTTTCAAAGATAATCAATTCAATTATGTTCAAAAGAAGTTAAAGCACAGCAAGTATATTCTTTATTTTTACTCCTTTCTTGATCAATGTAATTTTAGTGTGCTGCAAAGTTTAACTGTAGGTTGAAGTGTGCTGTGAGATAAGAGACCGAAAAACAGTGCTTTAGATGATCGGTGCCGATCTTATACATAAGACTGGCTGAAATTTCCCAAACCTTTCTCTGGTTTGAGATGCGGCTGATTAATTATTTGTGTTAAGGAACTCTCCCTTTGCCCTGATCAATGATGAATTCACCTTGGGTGATGCCTCAGCTGCACTTACACATTGTCTTTCGAGAAGGTTGCATGCTTCCTAGGGTTGGGCCGAGGGAAATTCTATTCATTCTTTCTAATCCCCTTCTATGACTTTTTACCTCCGGAACTGGTATCAGTTTGCCAGCATTTATTTTTCAATATTCATTTCTTTATTCATATTGACAAGTAGGCATGGTCTGATTCAGACACTTAGCACAAACGGGGTCATCCTATTTAAGGCTTACAGTGCCCTGCATGTGGTTAGTAGCCCTCTATTTTACACAGCAATGCAGGCCAAGATGACTTCTCTCGAGGTCACCCGGTTAGTACAGCTAGGATTTGAACTCCTGGCTCCTGCTGCTAAGGCCAGTATTCTGTCTGCCACGTAACAGCTGCTCTGAGAACTGGTTCTGGCTGATACTGGTTGGGATCATTGTTGACAGACTCGCAAATCACCCCGATGCCATCTGAGGAAGGGAAATGACTATGAGAAGGATTTTAGATTTGAAGCACTTCATAAAAACACGTTCCTCCGCCTGGCCTGTGATCCCAGAATTAGTTTTGAAGCCTGTGCTTTCTGCGATCCAGGCTTCATTATCCTAGTAATGAGGGCTGATGGGGGAACTGTTGATAAACAAATCCATGGATCACCTCCAAACCTCCTAAACCCAATACTTTTGACCTTCGTCTCACTGGGGTGTGCTGCCGGGCTTTGGACCAGGAGCTCACTGGTGGATTCGTGACTCATCTCCCACGCTGCTCCCTGAAGAGTTGCACATAAGCTATGATGGATTGGCCAACAGACATGCTCCAGGGGCAGGAGAGAGACCTCCAGGCCTGAGGGAGCTGCTGCAAAGGGGTGATCCACATATTCCAGAACCAGAATCACAGCAGATTTGCCCCAATCACCTCAGCTTTCCAATGCTTTGAACACCTCCCCCCAAAAAGCTTTAGCAAATTCAGCATTGCCAGGTTGGAACCAGGGGAAACAACATTCCTGTCATTAATGGGCTTGGGCATGATCTGGAGTCACTTTGGGCAGGCTCAGAAGGTCGTGACCCCTCCGTGAATGGGGCCAGCCACTGCTGTCTGGTTTAGATATGTCTCAGAGCAGTTCTCGATTTTTCTCTGTGTTCTCACTGCTGATTCCAGCCTTTTCTAGTGTGGGACAGCAGTTATCTACTAAGGATGAGTCTGTCCCCATCTTCTACCCAGGGAATATTCGGCAATGATTTTGATGGTCACAACTTGTAGGAGGTACTAGGGGCCTCTCATGAGCAGATGCAGAGATGCCTCTGAACATCCCACAGTGCACAGGAGAGCCCCTCACAACAATGGATTATTTGGCCCCTATGTCAAAAGTGCTAAGGCTTGGAAACTCTGATCTGGACATTTGAAACCTCCTTGGCATCCACTCAATCTCGAGTCATGACACTTCTCAATTTAGGGACATTAGGGACTTGGTCCCCTGGGGGAGGGGATGCTATTTACACATGTATACTCAGACACAAAGCTTTGCAGTTTGGGGGAAGGTTCAATGGGCCTGGTGTTCAATGAACACCTCTCAATCCCACATCCCAAAGGATATTAAGGTACTCTTAGGGACTATTCTAATTTTTTTATTTTTATAAGTAAAAGAAAAAAAAAAGTGAAGTCTTAAGACTAGTGCTATCAGGCCTGCTTATGGGATGCATAACTTGGGACAGACAGTGCTGAAAGATCTCCCCAAATGGGGAAGGGGGTGGGTGGGCTTACCATGCCAGAGCCTTTCCTGGCCTTCTCCAGCTCTTGGAAAAAGTTTTCTAGCTCTTTACCTTCAATATACCCATTTCCTGTAAAGACAGAAAAAACAATCAGTTAACCTCAGAGCTAAAGAGTAAGACAAATCGGGGGTTGGGGACCTCAAGGGCTTCATGGAGGGTATCTCCTCCCCACTGGTCCACACGCATCTAGGCCATGGCGTGATGGCTGTGGGTCCTGCCCTCAGGGGGTCTGGACCCACAGAGATCCAAGATGGCAGCAATGTGTGCTTGGGACATTGGGGTGTTCTCAGCAGCTAGAGAATCCCGGAGGAAGCAGCAGAGGGGAGCAGAAGCTGGCGTCTGGGCAGGTGCTGAAGGTGCGACCAGAAGTGAGTCAGCAGCATTCAGGATCATTAGTGGGTGAGAGGCTCCAAACAGGGGCAGCACTAGGGTCCCTGGCGTTCAGAGGTATAGTGAGTTGGCGTGTTCCCCTAGAATCCATGTCCACCTGGAACCTCAGAATGTGACCTTCTTTGGAAATACGGACTTTGCAGTTGGAATTAGTTAAGATGAGAGGGTTGGGCGAGCCCTGAATCCAATGGCTGGTGTCCTCCTAAGGAGGCCATGTGAAGACACACAGACACAGGGATGAGGGCCATGTGAAGAGGAGCAGAAATTGGAGTGATGAGTCTACACGCCAAGGAACACTGCAGGTGGCCAGCAACCACTAGAAGCTGGGGGAGAGACGGAGGAGCCTCTAGTGGGAACCAGCCGGGCCAACACCTTGCTTTCACACTTCTAGTCCCCAGAAGTGTGAGAATAGATTTGTGTCGTGTTAAGTCGCCCAGTTTGAGGTACTTTGTTGCAGCTGTCCTAGGAAACGTGAACAGAAGGGTATCTGCTATGGGACCGTGGGGGGGGGGGGGGGGGGGGGGGGGGGGGGGGGGGGGGGGGGGGGGGGGGGGGGGGGGGGGGGGGGGGGG
>CAUYPK010157021.1:0-22413 GCA_963574355.1 Loris lydekkerianus
GATGTCACAGGACTCACAGCAACCTCCAGCTCTTGGGCTTCCACGATTCTCCTGCCTCAGCCTCCTGAGCAGCTGGGACTACAGGCGCCCGCCACAACGCCCAGCTATTTTTTTGTTGCAGTTCGGCTGGGGCTGGGTTTGAACCCGCCATCCTCGGTATATGGGGCTGGCGCCCTACTCACTGAGCCACAGGCGCCACCCAACCTTCCTGGCATTTTCTTAGTTATTGTGTTAAGACATTTATATTCTACATTTACTAAGTTTCACATGTACTCTTGTAAGATGCACCATAGGTGTAATCCCACAAATCACCCTCCCTCCGCCCATCTTCACCCCTCCCTCCCCTCCCTCTACCCCTTCCCCCTATTCTTAGGTTATAACTGGGTTATAGCTTTCATGTGAAAGCCACAAATTAGTTTCATAGTAGGGTTGAGTACATTGGATACTTTTTCTTCCATTCCTAAGATACTTTGCTAAGAAGAATATGTTCCAGCTCCATCCATGTAAACATGAAAGAGGTAAAGCATGAGGAACTGTATTAAAGGGTTATTGCATTAGGAAGGTTGACAACCACTGTGTTAGGGGCTTTTTTTTTTTTTCCCATCACTGTGTCTGAGACCCATAACCCATTATCCCAACCACCACTGCTACTACCTCACATAAGGGAATCACTGAAGAATAGGTATTTAGTATTCTTATTTTCTTAGCCTAAGTCATTGGCCAGGGGTTAAGCCATGTGCACCTTTTGTTAGATAACTGGACTGAACTCTTGTTTTGGATGAAGTAAATACCACATTCCAGTGTTTATACCACTTAGTTGGGCAGGGGCGGGAAGGATCTAATTTTCTAAGGGAGAAGATATTAGGGCTTTGGATGATTTCTCCCAGTTCAAGGTACAATTGTGTTATTTGTTCCCACTGCAGTCAACTGTTATCATTTCTTCCCCATTACTCCTTTGTCAGGAAAGAAAATTTCTTTCCTCCAAATTTATGTATTATATAAGTCTCCTAGGGTCTTAGAGTAAATTACCATAAATATGTTGGCTTAAATATTAGAAAACTTTTCCCTCAGTTCTGAAGGACAGGAGTCCAAAATCAAGGTGTCAGCAGGGGCCCTCTCCTTCCTGAGCCTCTGGAGGGGAAGCCTTCCTTGTCTCTTCCAGCTTCTGGTGATTCCTTGTGGCAGCATCACTGCAGTCTCTGGTTCCACTTTCTCCATATGTCTGCGTGTTCTTTCCTTTCTCTCATTGGACTTGGCATAGCCTAATCTAGTATAATCTCTAAAGACCCTATTTTCAAATAAGGCCACATTCTGAGGTTCTAGGTAAACGTGATTTTGGGGGGTAACTAGTCAACACACTAAGAATATACTATAGCTTTCAAGGTCGTGTTAACACACCATAACTGGTGTTAGCAGATGCTCACAGGTTGAGGGGTCTGCTTGTTACTGGCTATTTAGCCCATCCACCTTCCATTCTCCTTTAACATCACAGTTGGAAAGTTGTCCTGCCAGCTAGTTTCATCCCCTTTACCTTTCACAGGAATTTCTCTCACTAAAATCTTTTGCATATTTTATGCCATCTTGGCATCTGCTTTTTGGAGGACACTGATTAGCACAGTGATACAGTATCTGTTTTAACATTGTCAGGTTTGATTTACATGTTGTCTGGATTCTTATACCTATGGATTACCTTTTGTCTTCATACTGTTTTTTCCTGGGTTTAAGTAATACTGTGTTTACATTTGATAGAACTTTTCTAGAAAAACATTCTGTGCCTGCTTGAGCGTGTTCTCTCCCTGTGTGTGTACACGTGTGTGTGAAGGATTTTTTAACTATTGTACAGTTTTATAAGACTCTTTAAGCTTTCTATATTGTGTGTCAGTTAAGGAAAAATTGCTAGAAAACTGTTTTTAAATCCATTGGCAAAATGTTGCTGATAATCTTTTCAAATCTCTGCTCTATCTATAGTTATGCCATCTTTTTCATAATGCATTTTACTCATGTAATTTTGCTAGATGTTTATGTATTAATTTTTCAGTCTTGTCAATTTTTGACTTTAACCTTTTCTAGTGTATCTATGTATTTTCTATTTTGTTTCCACTATATTTTCCTGCTACCTTGTTATTTCTAACTTCTTAAGTTTTGCACTTAATATGTTCAACCTTTATTTTTATTATAAGTATACTTTTACTATGTAGCTTTTACTACATTCCACCTATGGTATATGTTGTATTTTTACATTTGGCTCTGAGTAACAAACCTTTTTAAATTTTAGAATGTTAAGAGTTAAGGACAAGTTGCAAGAATATTATAGAGCTCCTGTTTACTTTTGCTCAGAATTCCCTGTTGTAACATCTTATATACATGGTTTATGTGTCAAAACATAAGCAATTAGCAATGGTACAATACTATTAACTAAACTACAGATTTTATTGAATTTCACTTTTTCCCCCTAGTAATCCCTATTTTCTATTCCAGGATCCAATCCAGAATACCACTGTGCATTTAGTAGTTAAGTCTTCTTAAGCTGCAGTCTCCTCTAAGCTACAAGTTTCCTGTCTGTCTTTGTTTTTTGGGACCTTGACAGCTTTGAGGTATAATTGTCAGGGATTGGTTAGTGGTACCTTTTTTAGTTTGTTTGGTGAGGTCAGGTCTTCCTTTATGTTGATGGTTATAGATGTTAGTTGATGTCTGGGCATTGAAAAGTTGAGTATTTTAATGATCATAATCTGAGCTATGAACTCATCCTTCTTGAAGGTTTTCCAGATACTCAGATGGAATTGAGTGTTGTGGTCTAAGTCTCTGATCACTGCAGCTATGTTAGGACTGGGGGTTCCCCAAGCCCTGTAATACTGTGACTTTTACTGACTCCTGGTGGTACTGCCTCTTAAAATACAAGAGAGTTCCCCAGATTACCAGGCAAAGTCTCTCTTTCCCTCTGTGCTAGGCTGCTGGAGTTGAGAGTAGTGACATGAGCACATTTTCATCACCACCAGTGTCAGGTCATACGTGAAGCCAGCCTAGTCTTACCCAAAGCCAGTGTTGACCGGATACCTCTGATGTTTTTTCAAAGCCCAAGGGCTCTTTAGGTGGCTGGTGGTGAATACTGCCAGGACCGGGTCTTTCTCTTCAAGGCAGCATGTTTCGTCTGACTCAGGGTGGGTCTAGAAATGTCGCCTAGGGTCTAAGGTCTGGACTCATAGGCCACAGAAGTCTTTTTAATACTTCATTTTACTGTGGCCGAGTTGGTCAAATTTCAAAACAAATCATCTGAGTTCTTCCCCTTTTCCTCAAGTGGAAGAAGATGCTCCTTCATCGGCATTGCCTGTAGCTGGGGGAGTGGTAGCATGGGCATTGGCTTGGCCGTAGGTGATGTTTCACTGGGTCATGGGCCCCCAAGTCCACTAACCCAACCCAACACAGCCATATGAATTGGCCAATGACTGTAGTCTTTCTGGCCCTACCGACTTACAAATTTAGTTTAGGATCAAGGCTTCTGTTTTTTGTTCTTGTGGGATTTTTTG
The DNA here is from genome assembly GCA_963574355.1 of Loris lydekkerianus. Lineage (NCBI taxonomy): Eukaryota > Metazoa > Chordata > Mammalia > Primates > Lorisidae > Loris > Loris lydekkerianus. The sequence goes on from CAUYPK010157021.1 coordinate 3,525, forward strand.
CTGGTGATGGGGTTGGAGGATTTCCCTCTGGCTGAGTTAATCAAAATGCTCCCCATGTGGGTACTGGCAAAATTTTTCCCTACCCTGTGCTGTGAGCCCTTGTGCTAAGCAAGGCAGCCCTAAGTTTCAATACAAAGCCCCAAGATCACTTTAGTCTCCCTCCTCCAAGAACACAGTCTCTTTCCACTCAGTGTGCTGGGATGGCACTGCCAGCAGGCCTGGGGGTGGTATAGGCAATGCAAGACTGTCTTTTCTGCCTTCTTTAGTGCCTCTTTCCCTGACATTATGGTAAAAATAGTATGATTGCTTACCTGACCTTTTGTTCTTCTGCAGGCGCTTGCTTTCATGGATAGTTGTTGAATTGGGCATTCTTGTGAAAGGATGATCACTGGAGGTTCCTATTAAGTCACTAAATATGAAATGTCAAATTTTGAATAAAAACTTTAGCTTATATCTCAAACAATTATTACAATTAAAGTATACACCTAACCTGTTGACAGTTTTGCCATCTATTGGTAGTTTGTGTATGTCACCAGCAAAGAAGCCTGGAGCATAAGTGGCCATGAAATCACAAAAGGCATTTCCACAGCTTGTTTTTTCTTAGTGGTTCAAAGCCTGGAAGAAGTGGTGGTCAGTTGGGGGAAGGTCTGAATACAGAGGAAGAAAGTTCCTAAGGCCAGCTTTGGTAGTTTGGTGTTTGTGTGACATGTGACATGTGACTGAGCATTGTCTCGAGAGCCAAGTTTCTCCTGTCTCTGTTGACCAATCTTGGCTGCTTAATCACAAGCATCCTCCTCATATCATGCAGTTGTTTCAATAGACATCTTCTATAATCAATTGACCAGGTTTCATGAAGACATCGTGGATGATACCAGCACTGGACCACCATGCAGACAACCATGTCTGTTTTTGATGAATATTGGGTTTGGGACTATTTTATCAACTCATCTGTAGCCAACCATTGTGTTGAATGCTTGCAATTTTCAAAAAGAATCCATTTTTCACCACACATATGGTGTAGAAATGATTCACCTTTATGTTGTGAAAGCAAGGAAAGGCAAGCTTTGAGACCATTTCTTTTCTGGTGGTCATTTAACTCATGTGGAACCCATCTATCCAGCTGCTTTACTTTGCCAATTTGTTTCAAATCCGTGGTCCCCTACCCCTGAAGCATGGACAAGGACTCGTATAGGCTCTACAGCCTGTTAGGATTGGGCTGCAGAGCTCCACCGCCCCCCCCCCCATTCCCTTATCTCCACTTATGGAAAAATTGCTTTCTGTGAAATATAGGGAACAGGAGATTCAGCAAAGCAGCTTCATCTGTATCACTCCCACCCATCACTGCATCACTGCCTAAGCTCCGCCCCCTGCCTCCCCCACCCCACCCGTCTTTCATGAAACTGGCCCCTGGTGACAAATGTTGGGGACTGCTGTTTCAAATGGTCCAATATTGTTGGATTTACTTTCACTACAGCTTTCAGATCACTATTATCCACTTTGGTCTCAGATCACCTTGCTGGTTTGTTTTCAAGATTAAAATCACCGTAATGGAACTTCTCAAACCATCAGTGTACTAGGCATTCATAAACCACTTCCTTCCCAAACACTTCATTGATACTTTGAGCTGTCTGCACCGCAGTGGTTCCACAATGGCACTCATATTCAAAAATAACAATTTTTTTACTTACCTGTGATATCATAAAAATTACTGTAAAAAAATTTGAAAGCTAATCACAATCCAAAACATGTATTTGAAAGAACAAAGGTGTACTGTCACAAAGTATCAAAGTAAAATGTCATATGCTAACTGTCAAATTTGTACTTTCACACTTAATATTTGGCCATCTTGCTTCTCCCCCTCCTCACAGAACCTTTTTAAAAATGCAGCATTTAACAGGCAAATTAAGTCATCTTTAGCACAAAGTTTTGGCATATGTGTGCTATCATGCCTACAAAAGTACTATTTTTGCCTAAGTTTTTGCCATTCACCAAAATGCCCTATAGGTTTGGTAGTGTTATAACTTATAGATCTTTCAAGTTATTTTAAAGCAATATGGAGTAAGAACATTTATGGAAATATATTTTTATCATTTTACCAAATGAAAACAGGAGTATGTCTTTAGGAAGTGTATGTACTTGGGAAATCACCCACTCATGGCAAACCTGTGGGTTTTCCCAAGCTGTGTAATTTCCAAGTGGGAGGCAACACCTGGGAGGCTTGTCTTTGCTTTTTAATAAGGCTGTAATCACTTTGCTAAGCCCCTTGGGATGGCCTTTGTCTAAACTGTCTCTTGGGTAGTCTCAAGGACTGACACAAATCAACAAATAATTAAAGACACATGTAAATGTGCAAACTAAATTTGGACCAACGGTTAATGCTTAATTATTACTGTGCATAGTGAAACATTTAAAAAGATGGCTAATGTTTTGAAACTATCAAGTAATATCAAACAGTAAGTTTTAGTTACCTAGACATAGAAAGGAGGAAATGGAAATTACAGCAAAAGGAGCATCCTGGCAAGGCAGCCTGTGCCAAAATAACAAACAGAATGGAACTCAGTTCTCGATGCTACCTTTGAAATCCTCCAACTCTTATCCCTTTTGCCTAGATCTAATTTGGGGTTGGAAACAGGCATGAGGACAAGTGTTGCTTTCAAGTTTGGTCTTTTCCACAGTTTGAGAACTAGAGTCTGAGCTGAAGAAACAACACATGCTATATGTATAAATTTGATTGCATTAACTGGGACCTGGCATAGACGCGATTACTTCTATTTTTATCTAACGAGATGTCTCCAAACTAGTTTATTCTATATAATGGCAGAGAAAACGGATGAAACTTACTGTTGTGGCAAGTGCCCAACTCTTGGCATGAACACCCGAGCGTGCAGACCTGCAGCAGAGGCCAGGGTCTGCCTGTGGGCTCTTGTTCTCTTCTGCCTACTACTTTGCTTTGCAAGGAGCCACGTGCCACAGGTTCCTTTCCCCTCTGGCTTCTCTGTTTGGTGAAGGGAAGGCACAGGCAGAAAGAGCATGGGAGAGAGGAAGGAACCGAGGTTCTTCCCTTCCAGCCTCGCTTCAGGAGTGTCCTGGAGAGGCTCTTTCCTCTGCTTCCTTTTAGTGGCTCTCACTCCCCTCAGGCAGCCCCAACCATTAACGCCACCTTCTTTTGTTGTTGCCCTAGCTTAGGGCATAGCAGCTTGTCACTGCTAATCACCAGACTGTCACACTCGCTCCTGATGGTTCCCAGCCATCACCTGTGGGACTAATAGTTCTGTAATTGATTTTTTTTCTTTATCAAAAACCTATGGTGTTGGTGTTTCTTGGCGGCTGGATCCTGAAGACTGTCAGCTGTGTCATAAGACAGGTGTCAACATGAGCAGTTGCCCCTGGTGCTGTCCTGCCAGATCCTTTTCTGGGCAGGTGCACCCAAATCCCATCTGCTGTGCATGGTGGCTGCTGATGACTCATAGTAGTACTCTTCTCCAGATATGTGCCCTTGCCCAGAGATGCCTTGGAAGCTATGCTTTTCCATGGGGGGTGGTCTATGGCCAGTGACTGACTCAAGGACACAAGAAGCTAGCCTCTTTACTGTAAGGATGGTATCATTCAGGCTCCAGTGCTCCCTGCTGTGAGCTAGGGACAAGCCTGTGACCAAACCCATCTTTGCTTGGCTTCTTTCCCTTCTGTCCTTCTTCCTCATTTCCTTACAACTTTCTCTGCAAAGCTCACCCTCAGTAACCCCACTGTGTGGTAATCTCCACCTTTTACTCTGCTCCAGGGTAACTTTAAATACGTAGAGGAAAGAAAGTCTGTTAGTCTGGAGGGATGGTTAAGTTGAGGTTGTGAACAGAGCTTCAATTATAGTTCTCAACAGCGTAGTGACGGTTAGAATGGATACAACAATAGCTGAACTTCTTGAGGAATGGAGAGTTGGCCTTAGTTTTAAACCTGTAGAGGAAACATAGAGCCTTAATGAAAATTAAAGAGGTCTGGAGAAGATAGATTTCAAGGCAAAAAGATGAAACTATTTTTGATCATTGACAGTGGAACTGCAGGAGTTTTCAAGAGTACAGATATTTGCAGGGTAATTAGAAATGCAAGTCTGATCTAAGGCTGGAAATATAAACTGCAAGATAAAGCCATTTTTCTCAGATTGGAATCATATGTAATTCTTTCTTGGAGGGAAAGCCTGTTGTAGGTAGCCCTGTGGTGCTGTGAGTAGGACTTCAATTCAAAGGGAGTAAAACCAGGAATAAAAGAAAGGTCAACAGAGATGCATTGACGACTAGGTCATGGCTTCTGGTAACTGTGCTCAATCCTGTGGGATTTTCTGAGGAATGTTAGGAAATGTGTTTCAGAATCATTCCTGGGACGGAGAGGGAATAGCATTTATGCATGGTGTCCAGCCCCTGTGGACATCGCTTCTTCCATTTCTGGGTTGTGTATGCACGCATTGGGGAGGCCGCTGAGAGAATTCTTGTGGCTTTCTCAGAGTCTTCTTCAGAACTCTCTGGGCACTGGTGTGGTCTTGAGACAAGATGCCACTAGCTGCCTCTGCAACCAGCTGGTTGAAATCTTTGCAGAACTGATTGCTACAGCATGGCCAGAGTGTGAGGTGGGCTAAGTAGCTTGAAGTCCTGTACAACAGGTGTCCAGACAGGATCCTACCTTATGTATAGAGTGAGGGATGGACACGGATAGTACAAAGACCTGATTTGGAGTCAGGTCTGGCTCTTTGCCACATTGAAATTATCCTCTGTGACCTTCAGCAAGTCAGTCCTAACTTACTAGTGTGAAAATGGAAGTTAAGGGCTTTTAGGGACCTCTTATCACACCTCTTCTGGGGGTTAGGGTGACTTCATGAAAGCTCCTCCCTTTTCTCTGCAGACCCCAATAAATCCTCCTTAATTTGTGAGGCACAATTGAATTGTTTCCTTGAGGGACTATGATCACAGATCAGGCGCTACTTTCTTTTGTATGTGTCCTTTGATCCTAGCATGAAACTGTCATACTGCCATGATGTAATTACCACCGTGATGCAGAAACAGTGCTTGCCAATTTTCAGATAGGGTTAAGAATATTGCTGGGGACAGGGAGGTTGGCAGGGGAGGGGAGGGTCTGCATTAGCCCCAGATGCCTTAGGGCTGGGCCTGGTTACATCCAGGGCTTCCTTCTCTCTTCTGCAACCTTCACCTATCAGAAGAAAAGCTAGGAAGACAGGAGAAGGTGAAGAGAGGGTGGTAGAATGTGAACAAATGTTTGTGTACCTATTACAGAGCAAGCCACTTCAGAGGGATGATGTGAAGATTAAAGAGACCATTGGTGTCCTTTACCAACCCAAACCTGCATTTCACAGGTGAGGAAACAGTTTAAAGTCTATCTTATTATCAGTGAAATAACTAATAGATTTTTGGAGCTGGATTCAAAATAAGACCTGACTCTGTAGCCTCTGCTCTCACCTGCCTGCTGCTAACTGAAGTACTTGTACTGACAGCAGGGCTCAGGGATCCTCACTGTAAAAGGAGGCTGCCACTCTGTGCTGGGATTTTTCTCCCCTCCTTGGCTGAATACAAAGGTTGCTGTGCCTCCCAATAAGGATGCCTGGCTCTGTGTCAAAATTTCTTTTCAGATCTTCAGAAGAACAAACACCCTTATTTTCCCAGATGGGTTGAAAATGGTGCTTTAGTAGTTAGGGTAAGCCTTTTATCAGAGTCTCTTGCCTGGTGGAATTAGATTAAATTCAAGGTGGCTCATCAAACGTGTGCTAGGGGTGTGCTCTCTTACCTGTCTGCCCTTAAAGAGCCTTGAGTTCAGAACCGAGCCCTGGGTGCTCCACGAAGGTGCCTTGCATACTGATTGTGCTCTGTGGCTTTGGAGACAAGAACATCAACAGTTGGAGACTCCTCAGATGTGACAGAGAGGGCTCCCTGTTACATAGAACGGGGCTGGCAGTCTCCAATAGCCCAAGCTTGTGCCCAAGGTCTCTGTCAGTATACTTTCTGCAAGCTGTTGACCTATCTTTACAGGTGATGTATGCCTTAGATGAGTAATTAAGCCAATTAGGGATTATTAGCCTCTGTATATTTTGTGTTAATCCTCTTTATTAGAAAATAATGCATAATTTCAAGCTTAATTGATATTTGGCCCAGTTTTAAGTATTATTTACTAAACTAGAGAGAGCTGCTCTAATCCATTTAGAATGTTAATAGCAGACCTACATAAGCTTTATGGGAGAAATAGCATGTTGATAGGGCTGCTTTAAAATCCTTAGAAAGTACCTCAGGGGGCAGCTGGCTTCTCTTGGTATTTTAAAAGGGCGTATAATAAGCATAAAAAGTATATGTGGTAGTTTTCTTATGGTTGTTTGTTTTTTAAACTAGAATGCTATGCCTTGCGTTTCATTTTCTCTTGGTTTTCAAATATCTTACCCAGCTCTTAAAACTATCTTCGTTCACAAGCCTGATCCATTTGTGTGGTTTATGTGTGGCTGATGTTTATTTGGGTAATCTGTGGTATCAGAAGAGGAATATATTTAATCATCTAACCTTTACAATAAGGAACATTTGAAATGTCAGCATTTTATTTCAGGAACAGGTGAGCTACTGCATTATAAAAAGCTTTTATTTATTTACACCCTGCATCTTTCTGAAATTCAAAACCTCTTAGAACAGCCTATAATACAGGGTAAAAAGAAAAAAGACAGATGAAAGGGGAAACAAAGTAAATGCTCCAACTGGAAAAGTTAACACAGTTACCACGATGTGTTGTAAACCCTGTGTCTGAGATTCTAGGGAATTGGGCAAGGTGGGGAAAAAAGTCATATAATCTTTAATGTTCAGAAGGGAGGAAGTTCTTCTGGCTCAAAATTCAGATCTCTCACAGAGAACATTCTATAAAGGATGTTGGTTTAATCTACTCGAGTATTATGTAGCCAGATTCTGGGTCAGGTGACAGGGAAAATTATGTACGCAAAAATACTTTTCTCATGAAGGTCACAGTCAAGCAGGTGTGATAAATATTAAATCTATAGATATAAATGTATAACCAATTATACTTGTGTATCATGTATGAAAATATTAACAGTTCCTAAATCTGCTTAAATGTCTCTGGCTTAGAGTCCTTCCCTGATTCCCCAATCTGAATCCTGAAAGACTAATAGGCATCCACCAGGTGCAGAGACTAAAAGAAGTGGTGGTGAGGTAGGTTAGGGCAGGGGTCCCCAACGTTTTTGGCACCAGGGACAGTTTTCATGGGAGACGATTTTTCCATGGATTGGTGTGGGAGGATGGTCTCAAGATGATTCAAGTGTATTATATATATTATGTACAGCACTTTATTTCTATTATGATTACAGTGTAATATATAATAATTATGCAACTCACTATATTGCAGAATCATGGGAGCCCTGAGCTTGTTTTCCTGCAGTTAGATGGCCCCATCTGGGGGTGATGAGAGTCAGTGACAGATGAAGCCTTTGCCTGCCCACCACTCACCACCTAGTGTGCAGCCCAGTTCCCAATAGACCACTGACCAAACAGCACTGATCCGCAGCCCAGGAGATGGCAATTTAAAGGCTAGAGAAGCTAAAGACTGCCCGTATGAAGGAAGGAGAGTAGCACAAGGACACTAGGCAGGCAGGCAGTGATGGCTAGGTCAGTTGTATCCTAACACATTGATTTAGCTTTACTTTATCAAAGTATAAATGTAGGTTTAAGTAGATGGCTTTTATTTCTTATTTCTTGAAAATATTGTCGTTTTATTTTGAAATTGCTATGCTTAGTTATTTGCATACTTAAAGCACTATTTTTAAGTAAAATTTGGCAACCTGTGTCAATATCCCAAAGCCAATTTTTTTTTTTTTTTTTAAACTAGTCCATGAAATCCAAAAAGCTGGGTTACATTAGTCCGTTAAAATTCTTAACAGATATGGCTGGAGAGACATAAGGATAGTGAAGGTTTAAAATCAAAGCATGATTTTGTGGCAGGATTTCCTTATGGGACTAAGTTAATGTCTCCTAATCACATAAACCATGCTGCCCCGGACAATGAATCAGATTGGATAATATACTAGGGTGCCCAGCTCATGGAGTAGAGAAATTGGGATCCAATCCCAGTTCTTCCCACCAAATTGTGTACCCTGGTATAAGGCAGGGCCTTCCTGGAAGGAAGGGGAACACTTTCCCTTTTATGGGAAGACATTGTAGCCAGTGGTCTAGCTTAACGCAAGGATAGAACTTAAGAAGTCTGTAGGAATGGATGTATGTCATACAGTTAAGATCTCTGTGAAATTCTTTTAAGCAGGTATTTATGTTAAGGAGAGACCTTCATTCCCCTCTAGCAGGGCTTCTAAAGGGCCAGCTGTTGCTGATTGATGGATCTATGGGCTTGAACAATTAAGCAGGCAAGTGAAGGGGTGAGCGAGTAGCAGTGAGGGAAGAAAGGAATATCTTTATGTTCCAGTCATTGAACATATTATTATTTTGCATAAATAGTACAGAAGTTTACTAATAGAATCCTGATGAGTAAAGTCCATAAGAGGATGACATAGGCTAGCATACAGGGAAATTGATTCTTAAATGTTAATTATTCCTGATTTTGAATTCAGTTCTTATTGGAGCAGGATTTTTCTTCAGTTCTATTATAAAGCAAAGAAGAAGTGGTGTTGGTTAAAGAGCTTTTCACAAAGGCTGTCATCAATGGCCATGGAGGAAAAATATTCCTAAGAGTTCTCCTTTGACAAACATGGTCTTCTAAATATACCTACCCAGGTGAATTAGCTGCAAAATGCATCCTCTGGTTACAGGGAAATTGATCTGTTCTATAGACTTCTTTTATAATTGACCAATTATGTTGGAAACTGTGCTGAAAACAATGACTTTACTTAGCTAATATTCAGTGTAATTCCTGGAAATATGCAATTACCCAAATATCTACTACTTTATATTATACCAGTTTATGTTCATTGAAGAAAATTTAGAAAATACAGAGAAAATAAATCTATAACCCCATCATGTACAGAAATAATATTAACATTTTATTTGTGCTGTTAAATTTTTTCTACCTACATATATTTTGCATCTGTGCATATTAAGTAAGATAAAGGTTGTATTAACTCCATCTCCTGCAATCTACCATAGATCAACTTATTCCCATTCCAAGTCATGTGGAAAGTTTAGTGCATGCCCCAAGATGGCTGAAATTTCTCAGTGACTCAGATGTCTTTGTCTCTTTGTGAACACTGGTTATCGCGTCTCAACTTCGTTCATCTTGTAACTATTTTCTTAACTCTACTCAGCAAACAGCGCCTTCACCTTATTATTCCCAAATACATAATATCATAAGGCAGCTTTAAGTCCATTGGCCACTGACTACTTTATTCCTTCTTTCTTCTTCTTGCCTTCCCACATCCCAAATTCTTGTTTCTTATTCACAATGCCTTAGGAAAGTGCCTTGCTGATATAGTTTAGGACCTGAGGCTCTGGGTGGGAAGGAGGTGAAGTCCCTAAAAGGAACTGTAGTGGTAACCAGTAAAGTATTTTTAACTTCAACTATATCATGTATTTGACTTAAAAAAAAAATGGAGTCATACTACATTGACATTGAAACCCTCACGCCTACTTAACTACAGCCAGTCCTTGGGTTATGAACAAGTTCTATAGGTTCGTTCTTAAATTGAATCTGTATTTAAGTTGGAACAGGTACATTTGCCTATTCCCTGTCATAGCCCCCATTTGTAAGTGCAAGTTGTATGAAAGTCGGATGTTTGTAACTTGGAGACTGCTTGTATGTTGTTGAGGTTTAGGCTTAGCCATTTTATAACTGTCAGATTCTTTTTTGTAGTTATCTCTATTCCAATTATTTATCAAGGGAATCATCATTTTTTCACTATGGGGTTTGTCTCCTAATTCTGCCACACACACTATGGCAACCATGAAAATACTGAGGCCTTCTGCTATGGGGAGCATGATTGCTATTTGGTTGGAGGTATTAATGTAAGATTCAATTCCCTAGTTGGGTGCCTTTGGCATAGGACCCCTCTACTTATCTGGCTGAAACTTTCCTAGAACCTGACGGTGCTCTGAGACTCTTCCCACCTGATGTCTCAGGTATCAGACCTTCATTATGGTCTTAAGGTTTTCCTTGCCTTCTCCAGTCTCCTTCCCTTTCTCTCAATAAATCTCCTGCAATAAATCTCTCCTGGCATTTGCTTCTCATAAGAACCCAAAATAATGCACGCATTTAGCAATTGACAATACAGAGTCGTAAAACCTGTTCATCAGGCTTGGTGATGTACTATGTCCTTGTCCTTTATGTGCTCAAAGTTTCTTTCATGACAGTTCACTAGTAGCAGATGCTGAACTATTCTAGTGCTTTCCAGGCATGATGCCTCACATCTGTAATCCTTACAGTTCAGGAGGCTGAGGCGGGTGGATTGCTTGAGCTCAGGAGTTCCAGACCAGCCTGAGCAAGAGAGACCCTGTGAACCTGTCCCTACTAAAAATAGAAAAACTAGCCAGGCATTGTGACTGGCACCTAAAGTCCCAGCTACTTGGGAGGCTGAGGCAAGAGGGTCCCTTGAGCCCAAGAATTTGAGGTTGTTGTGAGCTAAATAACACCACAGCACTCTACACAGGGTGACAGAGTGTGACTGTCTCAAAAATAAACAATTCTAGTGCTAACTACTTTGTGAATGTGTGTTTCTATTGTGCTCTTATTCACGCAGGAGCAGAATACATGTACATATACATATATATTTTACCAGTAGAACAAATAATTGGAGCATCTCTTATGCTAGTGAGCAAATTCTCCAATACTGATGGACTTAGCACTGAAGGACTTGCAGTAGCTGCTTCTCAAGCACATACTCCTGGAATGCTTGCTCTGAATTGGGTTTTTCAAATATCCACTAAACACCCCTTAGGTGTGCATAAAAACCAGTGCATGTACGTATCACACAGTCTATGCTTAAATACTTGAAAGCAAATCACGATTATGTGTGGACTTTACCCAGTCAGTAAATAGCATCACGTTCGGTAACTGCATACTGGTCAATTCCATAAACATCCCACTTACGTTAGTCAATTCTGCAAAACTGGCTGTCTTAGGCTTCTAATTTTTGTTTGATTTAGGAAAGTCTCTATTTTATGCACATTGTTTACCTTTCAGTGTACTTTCTATGAGCAAACTTGCTGGGTTAAAAAGCATCCCCAATGTTAAGGTTTTTGATATTCATTGTCAAGAAGTCATTTGGCCGGTGCCTGTGGCTCAAAGTAAGTAGGGTTGGCCCCATATGCCGGAGGTGGTGGGTTCAAATTCAAACTCAGTCCCAGCCAGAAACTGCAAAAAAAAAAAAAAAATAGTCATCTAAGAAGTTCTAATTTATACTCCAACCATTTCCATGAATAGGCTTATTTCTTTTTATCTTATTTTCTTTCTGTGAAATTATGTGTTAAATGTTTAGTCCAAAGAACAACTAAAAAAACCAAACTCTTGAATTCTCAGCCAAGATTATGAAATAGGATTTAGAATCCTCCTGTGTTTGCCCCTTCCCTCCCTTTCCCTCCCCACAGGTAACCAGTCTAGAGTTTAGAGTTAAGCATTCCATTTATTTTCTTTATAGTTTTGGTAGTTTAGTGATACAGCATGTGTATCTCTGTATAATCCTAAATTTTTAAGTTTTTAAAATGTGGGTGTCAAATGCAAAGCTGGTCATGCAAGGAAAGTATGGTCACCACTGGTAGGTGAAGGTTCCATGACAGAATGAACTTAACAGTCTTGGGATCTTGGGCTTCAGTATTCTGCCAATTTGTAGGCCTCCTGGGGTATTCAGAGAGCCAGCAAGTGAGCTCTAGAAAATCTGAGGCTCACCAGTTTATAAATTAGGAAGGACCGTAGTGTAGATAGGCACAAGAGGTGCTATACTTCTATGATCAGTGGGAGCAGAGGGAATTGCCCTGGCATGGGTTTCTTGCTGCTTCCAATTCTCAGAAGTTAGTGAAAGAACTCTTTGAGGGGATAAATAATATCCACAGCTGATCTAGGCAGCAGGACCTGGAAGAAGGAGCAGGAAATTTACAAGCAAATTTGTAAGATCACCAGATGCTTAACTGGGTCAGGCTATGCCGAGTATTCCAACTTTTTAAAAAAACTATACCAAAGCAGTGGGCATCGTGGTCCTAATGGTCTGTGGCATGTCTGTCTAGACTGGCACTGTCCAGTCTGGTCCAGTTTCCAGCTAGCATTTTGGGATGTCCACTAATCCTGAGACTTTGTTCACCACTCCCCTAAGAGGAGGATGGGTAGTACATCTATTTTTTGGAGACTGTACATGTTTGAAAATGTCATTCTCCCCTCCCAAATTTGAGAGTCTGACTATACTTTTAGGTTAAAAGTAATTTTCCTTTAGAATTCTCAACATAATCACAGTTTCCTTTTGCCTACTAGTTGTGGTACTACAAAGTCTGAAGCCACTGTGATGCCTGATCCTTTCTGCTTTCTCTTCCTGGAAGTTGATGCCATCTTTTTTTTCCCTCCAGTGTTTTGGAACATCAAAATGGAGCATCTTTGGATATTTTCTATCCACTACTTCTATTGAGTTAAGCTTTTTTTCCCATAAATAGTCACTTCCTATCATTCTGGGAAATTTTCCAAAATAATTGTTTTGTTTTCTGCTATTTCCTCCTGCCTATTTTTTCTAGGTTTTCTAGAGTTGTCCAATTTTCTTTTCTCCCCATATTTTCTGTCTTTTCACTGTCTTCCTTCTCACTAGACTTCCTCTACCATGTCTTCTGACCCTTCTGATGACTTCACTCCTGCTCTTATGCTATCAATTCCAAGGTGCCTTTTTAGTTCTCTTAATTTTTCATTGCATGTGGGTTCCTATTTTGTGGATGTAACATTTTGTTATATCTCTGATTTAAATAATAGTTCTATTTTACTGGGTTTTGCTCATTTTCACCACCATCACCTCTGCATTTTTTACTTCAAGATGTCTTTTTGTAGGGGAAGTTGGTTTTGTTTTAATTTCCATTTTCTATGATAGGAAATTTTCTCAGGGTGTCTGGTAATCCTTGAATGTCTGCTTAATGCTGTGGGAACTTAAAAGCTCATGAGATGCTCTGACAGCTTGGACTGTGGCCATGCTGATCAGCAAAGGTCACTGAAGAGTGAGGTGGGCTGGGGGTGGCCAGAATCTCTATCCAGGATTAGGTATACACACTTGCTGACTTCATCCTAATCCTTACCTAGCTCTAATCCATGCCTGGATCATCAGCCCAGATGTTCTTTTAGTTTCTCCAGGAAATAAACCTCCAGATTCTTAGAATAAAGAGATAACAGCTGAGCAAAGTGGAGTTCAGGAGGGAACCTGGGAGGTTTAATTTCTTGATAAGTATAGTAAAGTCTGACTCAATTTAAAAGTTGTTGAGAGCTTCATCCACCTTACCTCCTCCTCCCAGAGAAAGAAATTCTTCTTTCTCCCCATATTTGGGTCAGCTTGTAAGAAAGCCAGTGCACTCCTTCTCTTGACACAGCAGCAGGTTCAAACCAAATGGGGAGCAAACTCTTCCCTCATGCCAACCCTAACTATGATTAAAAACCAGGGCTACTTTCCCTCATTCTTTCTCTTTCAAGGCACTCAAACCAATTCCAGACAAGGTTGGGTATTGTCCTGCTCTGCCCAGAAAGTTCCACGTTGTAATAGAGTTTGTTTCCCTCACTCCATGCGTTCATGGCATGTTCAATCAGGACTTCTCACCTATTAACTGGGAGGTCATCCATCCTACCTGGATTGAATGGCTACAGATAACAGCTCTCCCATAAGGTTTTCTTATCTCACTCTTCCATCACCAATTCTTAAAGGCCGTTCCTATGCCCTTGGAGCATTCTGGTATAACAGACTAACATTTTCCCAGTACTAGCTAGAGATTCATTTTTCTGGGTCTTAGTTACTGCTTGCCTATATTTCTCTAGCTTCCATGTTTTTTATTTTTTTTCTGATTTTTTTTTTTTTTGCTGTTTTTTCTGATTTTTTTTTCCTGCTTTTCTGCTTTATATCTTTTTCTAATCCCTTCCTTAAATTTTTACTGAGTTATGTGGGTAAGAAATAGAAGCATGTGTTCAAGCTGCTGTCTTAATCCAGAAATACTGAGCAGGCTTATTTCTTCACCCTTGTCAACAATGGATGCCATCTTTTCATTTATTGCTAAATTCTTACTAAATGCATACTGTGTTTAGTCCTATTAATAATTGCCTTGACAACCCAGATTATCCATATTATTAGATATGTATAATCTACTTGTTCATATAACTATAAGCCTAAAGTAAAATTTCATAATTTATGGCATTTTCTTAAATTCAGTCATTTGGTTTACCCCACATTTGTGGCCTTTTTTAGTAGCACTGCATTGTAATGCAGATGGCCTCATCACAATGTCTTAGAAGGGAGTTGAAATGAAAATCATCTATACCCATCTCTACTCCATTTATGTGAAGAGAAATGGAAAGATAATTCATGAGCATCCATTTAAAATAAAAGCCACTTTTCCCTCCTTAGTTGTTCAAAAGATGTATCAAATTTTCATAAGTTTGGCAATAATTTATAATTCTTGGTTAAAAATGCCAGACTTAAATTAAGATTTTTAATTAAGATTTTTTAAAAACAAGAGGGTTGCCATTTGATAGAATCAGTTAACTTATAGGTTAGTAAAACACAGTTTCAGTTTATATTTATATTAAACACAGTTCAGTTTATTTTCACAGCAAAAGTATATAGATAAAAATTAGACCCCACTTACCATAAATACCAGTGTCCTAGTCTCCCCTCTTACAGGCAATGGCCCCAATTAAATATGTTGTTTTCAAAATTATTTATGCAAATACAAACATGTATGTGAGGATTTGGGCTTTTTAAACCTAAATAAGAGTATACCCTTTTGCCATTCTGTACCTTACTTTATTTAACTATATATTTCTGAATATTTTAACATCACATTTAGTTCTCCTTACATTATTTATTTTTTATTTTTATTTTTTATAGAAATAGAATAAGTACAGAGAAATACACAAAATATCGCTAAGTGAATCAGCACAAGAGCCCAGCAGTCACCACCTGGTTAGCCAAACAATAAAGCTTTCCTATTCTTTTACAAGACTCACACATGTCTCCTCCAAGTCATCACCTTCTGTCTGCCTCAAAAGAAACCACTTCCTAAGTACTATGGCAATCCTTTCCTGGCTTTTCTTTAGTGTTACTGCTTACCTGTGCATTTCTAAATGCTACAGTTTAGTTTTGCCTGTTTTTAGAGTTTCAGGTAATTCAAATCCTATAGTTTGTGTCTTGTGGATTGCTTGTGTCTGACTCAGTGCTTTCTGCTTCTCTCCTCTATTCTGTTTCTTCCCTTAATCCACACATGTCCTCCTTTCTAGGAAAATGTCAAAAAGAAAGATACAAGAGATGTCATGAAGTAGGAACGCCAAGATTTGGTCAGTGACTGGGATTGAGTGCTGGATTGCCATAAATAATGGATGTCCTTTTGTCTGACTGAAAGAGGAGTCGTTTTCTTTTGTGAAGACAGATTAGTCACAGCGTTGAGGCCTTTATCCTAGGAAACATTTTTACTTTTTTCTTAAATTTCTTACTGGGATTTGATTTAAAAGTACTACATTAAATGCTTACTTGCTCAAAAAAAAAAAAAGAGAGAGAGAGAAAGTTCCTTCTTTCTGGGCCTTTCTCCAAATTTAAAATTCTATTTTTTTTCCCTCTACTATCTTGGAAGTTATACATGCTTCTATAGTTCTTTTACTTGTGAACCAAAAAATTAGGATATACCTCACTGGTTCTTTAAACCTTACGTTAATTGGTTTTAATAAGCAGTGAAAGGACCTTAGGCTCCTTTTAGACAGCTCAACTCTTCTTAGCCCCTTCTAAACTCTTAACTCATTGTTGTATCCTTTAATTCTGTCTTTTAATTCATATTTAAAATAAAAATGTCAATGTGTTTATATTTTAAGTATCTGTATTTCAAACCTTATTGTTGGTAGTCTACAGTTACTCAGCATCATGATGAGACTATTTAGCAATCAACATGACTGCACAATAATCTTCATTAAAATCCTTTGTTGGAATGCTTTACACTTTCCAGAGAACAGAAACTAAAATAACCTGCTATGCAATTAGTCACACATACAGTCCTTGAGTTTTTTACATGTACGTATACGTGAGTATTGTCTAAAACATGTCTTAGCAGCAGCTGGGCCCTATCATCATGGTGCTTGGCTGAGTTAACCAATCTGTTGTAAACTGGACCTCCCCTGTCAGACCTCTGGCTCTTCTCTATTGCTAAGCTTTGTTTCCTGACAGTAATTAAAACCTCCTGCCACTATCATAGCTACTGCTGCTGTTGGAACTGCCATAGCTACCTTGGTTTCATGGTTTAGAAAAGTATTGGCATCTACCATAGTAGGGGACAGAACTTGTGCCTATGTAGTTTCTTCATTTTGTGGATCCAAAAGTTGAAGATTGATTATTGGAATTGCCCAAATCATCATAGCTTCCACTACCTTTGAAATTGCTTCCATCATCACCAAATCCATTATAGCCAATCCCAATGCCACCATGACCACAACCAAAACCACCATGAGCAGTGAAGTTTCCTGAGACCAAAGATGTCATTTCCACCAAAACCACCACCAGATTTTCCAGAACCACTTCAATCTCATTGGCTGAATAAAGTACTAGCAATATTTTGCTTCATCAAGGCTTTCCTGACTTCACAGTTGTCACTTTTCACAGGATTGTATCCCTGAATGACAGTCTTATCCATGGAGCCTTGGTTTTCAAAGGTTACAAAAGCAAAGCCCCTCTTTTTGCCACTGCCTCAGTGAGTCATAATTTCAATCACTTAATTTTTTCCATAGAGTTCAAAATAATTACTTGGGTTATGTTCTTCAGTATCTTTTAGGTTACCAACAAAAGTATTTTTCACAGTGAAATGGGCTGTTGATCTTTGAGAACCTTCTCTCAAGAAAGCCTGTCATGCTATCATGAGACAACACAGTGAGAAGGCAATATCTACAAATCAGGAAATCAGTCCTCACCAGACACTGAACCTACTGTCACCTTAATCTTGGACTTCCCAGCCCCCAGATCGTTCGCTGCCTGAGAGAGGTGCTGTTCTACCATGTGCTGATGAAACCAAGGAATCGTCGATGAAAGGAGAGGATTAAAGATGGCGGCTGAGTAAAGCTTCCCTGCAACTGGGCACAGCAAGTCTGGGGAGAAAGGAGTCCAGGCATCTCTGGCTGGTGGGATCTGCCTATAATCATCCCTTTGAGGATATAGGGAGCCAGCAAGGGACTTCTGGACCTGAAGAGGAGGACAAAAACAGTGGAGAACTGGCAAGTGGTTGTGTGTGTTCGATCGACCTAATCACGCCAGCAACTGTGAGTACAAGCAGCAATGAGACTGCAAACTGGAAGGGCCTTACCTGTGAACTGTTTTGGTGTTCTTGGAATTGGCACTCAGTTGAACTGCCTTGGGGAGAGCCTGAGCAGGAGTGTGGAGAACTTTGGGCATTGTCTGGGGCCCCAGACTGAGCCACTGAGCTGGGTGTAGGAAGCCATTGTGGAAGAACTGTCCCGGCAAGCTCTGCCCTCAGGGTCCCAGAGCAAGGATCGAGTGGGACAAAGTAACCTAGTGACTGAGCAGCCTAAAGGCAGGGAGTGAGCTTCCTTACAGCCTTAATCCTTAGGGGCAGAGTGAGACAGTTTTGGCACACTGGAGCGTTGGGCTGTTGCCCTAGGTAGAGTGCCGTGACGTCACAGCTCATAGAAACCTCAAACTCCTGGGCTTGGCACTGCCCAGACCTCCATAAGAGCTGTGCAGCGACCCCGACCAGTGACCTGCACCCACCAGGACTCTGCATTCCATGACTAGGAACTGCAGGAGCCACGCAACCCTGCGTCCTCCCTCTTGTGTTCTCCCAGCCTCCACACTAGCCCGTTCATCTGGCCAGGGACTCTGGTAACTGCATGCCCTCTGGAGCCCTCCCTGCAACTGTGCAGAGCTCTTCTCCTGGCCAGAGACTGCTGGAGCCTTGGGCTCTTTGTGCAAAAGTCACTGGGTGCCAGGCACTCCCAGAACCGTGCATACCATACCCAGTCCTGTTGCTGGATCCAGGTGTGTCATACACCAGAGCTGCTTCCACAACCAGAACTCCTTAGCTGGAGCAGGCCCAGAGGAACTACACAGGGTCACTCCCCACAAAGATCCAGCAACAATAGAGTGATCCCGCTAGGGTCTAATCTTGGAGAGACACCTCCCCAACTCTGAGGACAAACAGAGGCAATGGGGAAAAATAACCATGAGGCGAAATCAACAGAAAAACTCTGGCAATATAAATAATCAGAGTAGATTAACTCCCCCAAGGATCACTGGGGCAGAAACAGCACAAGATCCCATGCACAAACAAATAGCTGAGATGTCAGAAATTGAATTCAGGGTCTGGATAGCAAATAAGATCCAATTAGAATTCCAAAAGTTATCTCAAGAATTCAATGGATTCAAACACCAAATGACCAAAGATTTTGATACATTGAGACAAGACGTTGCGTCCCTCAAAGATCTGAGAAATACAGTAAAATCCCTCAGTAACAGAAAGGAGCAAGCAGAAGAAGGGATTTCTGGTTGTAGAAGCAGCCGCAGTGTGCGACACACCTGGATTCAGTAAAATGGCTGGGGGTGGTGCACACGGTTCTCTGTACCTGGCACCCAGTGACTTTGGCACAGAGAACCCAAGGCTCTAGCAGTCTCTGGCCAGGAGAAGGGCTCTGCGCAGAGGTAGGGAGGGCTCCAGAGGGCACACAGCTACCAGAGTCCCTGGTCAGATGG